>JAGFPH010000146.1:441572-451994 GCA_018207615.1 Philaenus spumarius
ATGCAGTGTTTCCTTTAAACTAATAAGGTTTGAGACATAAATATCAAAAGTTAAATATATTTCCTTGTTCTTAATTTCCAAAATACAACAATAAATTAACTACCTAGCTTTAAATTGTTTTATCATTACAATACATGTAGCACACACTATAAGCTCGAGGAAAATAAAGGACCTTAATTCCCTGATGATTTATTAAATTACAAAAGTATTTGTGGTGTTATTTACATTGAAATAAACTTCCTTATTGTTTTGTTAACACTAATAAATTAATAACACAAATCAGTTATTATTACTGATTGGGTGAATTAACTTTAAGGTTATTTTAAAAGGTTAGTGAAAAGGATGTTTCAAATTATTACCTTATTTATTGTGCCGTTAGTAATTCGAAATATATACATGTGCTGGTTTAGACAGTTCAATGAACTTAACTTAAAATACTGGCTTTACTAACTTATTGGAGTAATTAATATATTTTCAAGTAATGCTTAGTCAGTTTCTTAATTGACTTATTTATTAAGCAGCAAATAACTAAGATTGTAATTAAAATGTCTAACAGTATTCAACATAACAAATGAGATGGGTTACATATCAATAACAAAACTGTTTTTAGAAATTTATAAAATTATAAAACAAAACATGTCTTTTATAATGGATTATTGCATCAATATATCCAGGAGAATTCATTCCATTTATTTAGTTATTATTCTACCCAACATGAGTGTAATACCAGAAGCAGTTTTGTATTTATGTTTTATGGAAGTATCTACACAAGATACAACAGAAAATATTTCAATAAAATATGCCTTAAATAACGAACCATAGGCGCCAGTTCATCCCTTTCTAGTTTTGTAGGAGACAATTTGTATTTTTGTATATCAATGATTGAAAAGTGTTGAGTCACAATTAATTGATGTTGAATCTAGTTCAGTGTTTGCTATTTTGTATTGCTTTAATTGTTAAGTTGAAATTAAAAAATAAATACTGACCGATGTTTTTTATTTCGGGTTTTATTATTTCGTAAACCAGCCTGTGAATAGTATGTTTCAACTTGACTCTATTATATTTTCAGTAAAACCCTTATTTGAAATAACGCTATACGCATTCGTTTGGTGCTATTAAGAAACCCTATTGATGCTATTCATTCAACTTCCAAACCCAGAATCAAGTATTTACTTTCTTCACTAATAATTTTACCGTGTTAATTATATTTTAGAAAGTAATAAAAGTAAAAACATATAACGGAAATAAAAACGAAATCAGCAGTGAGACCTTTAGCAATATTAAGATTAACTGAATCTATGTTGTGTGGGTATACATTTGTGTTAATTACCTCTATGGTAGCTGAACTTACTAATTTACGTGAAAGCAGGACAACTTTCAATTGTAATTAATTAATTATTGATTCTTAAATAATAATCCTTTTTGAAATGCTACTAAAATTGATGTTAAGGCCTCTATATCAGAAGACCATGCATTTGAGGCTCCTTTAGTAAATCTAATTATAATTATTATCAGTATTCTATGATGCTTTTATTATATATATATATATATAAACAAAAGTAAGATCCTTATAGATGTGGACCATGTTTCTTTTGTTGGTTGAATGTTTAGTTTTATGTAACACTTATATTTTATGTTTTCTATAGTTTAATTTTTATAAAGTAGGCCCTAAACATTTTCAATGAAAATCTTTTACGTTTATTTTTTAATAATTTTGTTTTCCTCCCTCTTTTTTTACTGTTTTAATTTCTGTTTGTTCTAATTGTTTTTCTGTATTACGTTTTTAAAAGATTTAGTTTAGTGTCAAATATTATTTTTAATAGGCATAACGCATGTTTTGAGTATTTGAGGGGTAAACCCTGTTTCAAAACTCATTAAAATAAATAATTGAGTTAATCAAAAATAA
Organism: Philaenus spumarius; assembly: GCA_018207615.1. Taxonomy (NCBI): domain Eukaryota; kingdom Metazoa; phylum Arthropoda; class Insecta; order Hemiptera; family Aphrophoridae; genus Philaenus; species Philaenus spumarius. Next base: position 443,479 of record JAGFPH010000146.1, read on the forward strand.
TCAGTGGCAAAGGTGGAACACAACAGTTGCCTTTAAATACGCGAACTTAAATGTTGTTCGAGGAAAAATAATCCCTGACGAATAACCCTATTTTACAATATTTTATAATTTGACCTAAAGCGGTTTCTGGTCCATTTACTCTTTAAGGATTTTGTTCCGGTGGCATACTTATAGCGTTATCTGTGGCTTACTTAGTGCACAGTAGGAAAACGATTACGCTAGAAGAATGTGTACGGTTCAATGTTGAAGAATTCTTTCTTACACCCGAGCGTAATGTTGCCGTTACATTTGGACCACCAAAAGTGTTCTATTGTCGTGATCTCACTCCACTGTCCGCACAAGAAACTACTTGCCGACTGGAACAGGTATTAGACTACTGGATAACATCACACGAATAACCCAATAAAAAACACGTTATGTGATTAAAGGGTCAACGTTAACGGGAAATTTCAACGATGGTCCAGGTCTGAAGTTACAGATGTAATAATGTTTTAAAATTATCATCTGTGATTGCAATTGTTCAAATAAATGATTTAAATAAACTATGGGCTTACCGGAAATGTTTATAGTTGTATTCATTCATTAGTTTGAAGTTTAATTCTAGAGTTCAGAACAATCTAAACAAGTTATACAGTTTAAACGAATATACACCGTGGTTAAACAAACACGCCGTAGTAGCTTTCTTTACAGTATATCAAAAAACACATTTCTCTTTTAAAGTAATTTAAGAAAATAGTCTAAATCATTTTAAAATTTTCAAATATCCTTATAAATTATTTCTCAAAGGTGTTTTTTTTTGTTGCAATGCCATATCTACCTTGATTATTTATCAAAATTAATTATTCAAACATAATTTCAAAGATTATGTTCCCCGCTATTCACGAAAAATAGACAAACAGCTTATAATTAATGTTTTCGTTACAAAAATCGATTAAAAAAATTTCATATGAAAGTTCATATAATTCCTCATGGAAGGCGCCATCTATTGAAAATCTGTTTAACTAACATTACAGTTGTTAGATGGATTACATTCTATATGCAAGTGTAATCTATCAGGCAAATCAAACAAATTAAATCAACGTAAAGCGTTATAAATCGTTATAAACTGTTGTTTATAAACCAACGTAAATAAATAAATGTAATAACTGAATTAAATCATCGAATAAATCAGGTAAGATATTTTCGCGCGGGTCAGCAATAGTTCAACCGTCTGAACTTTAGCACAGCAGTAAACGGGTAGCCTATACAATTTAAGAAAATATATAATAATATTAATAATAGGACTTTTCGGAATATTAACAAATAAGTAAATTTAAAAATCATCAATATCAATAAAATTTTACCAAAATGTGCCCCAATTTGACTAAATTAATTGCGCTGCGGTTCGAAATTGAACTGTATAATAAACTGTAATACTGGCGTAAGAAGTATAGCTCTAGTATAATAACATAATGCTTGGATATTGGGTCAATAAGTTTTGAGGGAACAGCTTGACGAAATTACAACTTTTCACGGCAGTTACTGGAATCTTGTGATAACGAAGCAGGTTATCATTATCCCAAGAAACCTCTTCTGGAGTTTTATCTTATCGCTTGGGACAAAGAAAACAGCGATAAAATGTCTGGAGCGAAGGTTCCCGCGTCACGGGTCACAAAGATAATGTAAGGACATCATACAGAGCGAGTAATGCTCAAAGGTAGAAATATAAATATTAACGTAAACATATTAAAGATAGGTAAATATTGTGTTTGAAACAAAAGAACAAAATAAAGAAAAATGTAAGTTCTAAAATGTTTGTTTTAAACAATTTTTCAGTAAAATATAATTTCTTCTCACGGCAAAATAAAACTTACTTTATGCGTTCTAGAACACGTTTTACCTTTTTCCCACAACTATATAATTCGTTTACAATTGTACATAATTTCAGCGGGTCTAAATCTAACCTGTAACTGTAGCTTTATGCAAATTTATTTTAGAGGAATGGTTTTGAGAACAATGTGCGTGTGATCTTATAATAATAGTCTACCATTGTCTGGAGCGCATACATTACAAAAGGTTACAAATATTCAGACGATTAGGCATTAAGTTTAATAAGTCTGGCTAGTTATTGAATTCCATATTCATTAATATTAATAAAATTACTGATTGGCTACTTTGGAAGCCGGTTTATTCATATACCGCAAAGTCTGCGTTGATTGAATGACCGTCAAACCAGTTTCGTGTGAATTCAATACACATTGCCAGTTATAAAAACGATTCACTTATTTGCATTTACTGATGGAAGATCAACAGTGGACATGATTAGAACAAATAGCAAACAAATTTTACCCCAATTTATCTCATTGCAGTATATACAGTATACAAGCGATACCAAACTAATAATACAGCTTTATTATAATAAATACAAACTTATGAGCGTTTAATAAACAATAGAACCAAATAAGGAATATTAATTAACATTTTATTTTGAAAAATTCAGTTAAATAATAGGGCATAGAATAAAAATAACGGTAATAAAATTTAATACTTGCTTAAAATTTTTATTAATTTAAAATATTTCAATAATAGATCAGGTGGAAATAGAAGTGACCAATTGCTACACCCAGGAAAACAAATGAAAATAATTTACATAAACAAATTCATTTAATTTTGTGGAAGTCAACGCAATCTGATGTACCGTTCATGCAAGTCTCCAGTGATGTATATGTATATTCCTATACGAAAATTCTATATCAAAATATACCCAATGTACAAATAGAGTATACAGCGTTAATTTCTCTACGTTTACAACAAGTACTTACAACATGAAGGCATTTGTTCATAGGCAATGTTATTTGCATTATATTTTATATATTAATACTAGCAGAACCCTCGGTTCGCCGGCAAATAAGAATGAAATGAATATCGGTTAAATTGGGCGATTTTAAATTCATTAAATTTTTGTTACTACTGCTCAAAGTATAGATTGCATTACTGAGAAATTTATAAATTGGGCTTTTTATCATCTTGAAAACGAAACATTTTGCTTTTAGGTTTATTTGGGCCCACTTTCTTCTATCTATGTTATCATTTTTTTATTATTGCATGCTGTAGATTTTTGCTGAGTAGGCCTATCGCACACTGACAGAACACACTATCACAAACAACCAAACACTTACTTTCATTATTATTTATCACTGTGTACACTACAGTTAGGCTAAGTATTATTTTAAGAATTAGGAAATGAGATTTTATTTTAAGACATAACTGCCGTTAGTTGCGTTATGTTTAAATTATTAAGAGGACTCATCAACGATTTCTGTGAAATTGAACTTATAAAATCTTAATTTGATGATGTAAGATAAAATAAACTTAGTTAGAATTATGTTAAAACATGTTTTAATCATATAAACTTGTTGTTCAAAATAGCTTAAACATATCTAGCTTAAGCTAAGGGTGTAAATAAAAACCGATGATATGATTTAAACATATTACTACCATATACAATTCCAAGCACTACTTTATGAACTGATGTGCATTGCGAGTGTTGACGGAAATAGAAATCTAACGCAATCGACCAATTCATTTCAAGTTTATTCACTCTAAAATTTTAGTTTTGGAGTGCTAGGGATACTATTTTTCGTTTTGTTTAAGTTTTATTTTAGAAAATGATAAGTAAACTATTTTTAAAATTAATTTTGAATATGTTAATTTCAATATATTTACGACGTAAGTAGACATAAAATATTACAATTGTTTTTGATTTGATAAGGGAATAATTAAGTTATCATTAGTAAAACTACTAAGTGGTTTTTAAAGATATTTAGTGTATTGAACGTATTTATACATTAGAATACCATAGAGCCATCATTTTAAAATTATATGTATGGTAAAAATAGTATTTAAATATGTGGAATATATTTAAATAATATTATTTTGTTTTCATACAAATCTTTGATGATTTCAAGTATAACTATATAAATATCGTCAAGGGTTGAGTCTTTCCTCTTTAAAACGGAAATGCCAGTTAGGTAGGATGTAGTAATTAAACCCCAGTGTCTAAAGTGTTAGTAATTTAATTCTTTGGTAATGTGTATCCGACTTACTACAGTAGAATAAGGAAAATTAGTAAATAAAAAACAAAACAAATTGTCTAAATAATTGTCAGAGTTTATGTGTTTTGAAGATCAAAGAGTAAAATCACCCTATTTTACATCCAGCACATAGATAAGTTCTACAAAAATTATAGTAAAAAAATGAAATATATTTAAAAACATTAAACAATTATAAAATATTGAGGTTTATTTCATCCAGGTAACGTAGTTAAGCAATATATTACCCTGTAGGATTATGTCGTATTATGTTTTAAAAAATATATTTGAAAAGATCCGTGCATTCAAGAATATTTATCACAATAATAATTAAGGAATAAAGTAAACATTCTTGTGTTTTATTTTAAGAGTTGGTCAAATACTGTTTCTATTTTATATGATTTAAATAACAATGAATTTCCACTGGAGCAACTGTAAGTACAATAAAAGCAGTAAAATATATTTTGTAAATACACAAAATAATAAAGCGTTTAGTTTATTGTAATCTATTTCTATTCTGTAAAAACGATGAATTAAATTAATGTTATAAGAATATAAAAATGTAATGATGCGTATGTCATATAGGAGATACATCCGGCGTCCTTACCTGAATATCAACATAAGGAGTGCTAGGATGATACATGCCATGTCGGGGATGCTGAGGACGTCGGTAGTCCATCGTCCACCGACTGTCAGCTGTGCACTACCACTACTAGAGACTCACTGCTGCCAGCGCCTCTAGCGGTGGCATTGAACTTGAAGCAACGTGACTAGCCAGTTCCTCGTCTCTTATGTTATTGCCGCAATTATCCCCTCCTTTGTTATGTCATTGTGACCGTCGTGTTTTCGTTAGATCTCGGATCAATTGATACCTTTCAACCCCTTTATCGCCCACGCATTCATCTCTAGCCCTGTCGAAATCAAAAATGAATAGAAAAGCTTTGAGATAGTAGGTGTAGTCGCAGTAATTTATTTAACAATGCGCCAATGTTTATATTATGTTTAACAATGTTTATACCAATGTTATTTTATTATTTTCTAAATCTGTCAAAACTGTTGCTTATAGATTTATAAAATATCTATAGTATGTATAACCTCTATAGTCATTTTCATATTTAAATATTATTACTCAACAAATTTTGAACGTTCGTTTTGGTGTTAATTCAATTGTTTATCCATAAAAACACTAAACATATGCAATACTAACACTCATATTAAGTCTCTTCTTTATTAATATGAAAAAAAGATAAAATAAAAACAAGAAAAACTTAGTGTTAGTAGTCAGATGTACCCAGATAATATGCAATTATAGTAGGCCCTGTATTTAAAAATAAGTGTATAGGCTACTATTTACAAAAACTGTATTCAAATAGACTTAAACTAATTTAAAAAACGTTTAAGTAAAGTTATAGTAATAACTCATTACATATAAAATAAGATAAAAAAGTGAAAACAAATTATTTAATATGTATTGGCTTTGCTATGAAATTGTATACTATGTACTTAATATACATAGTTCCTAACCATTTGTACATTTACGATCATATCATCTGTGACACTGAAACTGGACATACAGTTTTGTAACTGGTCAAATACCCACAAAGTAGAAGATAAGGTATCCAGAGTTCCAAACATCTCGGTCACGCGTTCAGTGTAGTTCAGCCAAAAAATAGTTTTCGTAAAAATAGTTAGTGTTTAATGGGTCAACTCGATGCATTTTTACTGTAAGGTAATATATAAAAAGTGTATTTGAAATTAAAATTAAGAGTACAAGTAATAAAGAAGAGGGATTGGAAAATACATTTGTATTAACAATCTATAGTTCATTAAGGCATGAGACTAGAGCGGGCGATTTTGTACGTATTGAGGTAGAGTGGAAGAGAAAACTTATGGTAATAACACAGCCATTGATTAGCCCGATAAATAAAAAAAAATTCAAATCAATCAGTTAAAGATAAATAAGATGAAGTAAGACTTAGTTTTAGTTATTGTTGTTGTTTGTTTATAGTTTACTTGATGTAAATTGAACTAAAGAAGAGAGAGTAGAGGTAACAAACATAAGCCGAATATACCCGGCGCGCGATAACTTTTCACTTGGGACTTGCACAGTTTGGCAACGCTGCGGGGCGGCTCGCTACCCCATCCCACCTATCACATGTATCCGGTTGGACGATGACTCACAACTAGTGAAAATTACAATTTTTCTTCAAAACTTAATGAAAAGTTAATTGTGACTATGCATCTTAAAGATAATTTTTTAACAAGAAATAATATATAAAAATATTTGTAATCAGACAACTAATACTACTGAAAAAAGGGTAAAACTAAATATATTGTGATCGTTTTGCGGAAAAATTTACATTGAAATATAAAAGGAATACTATTGAAAAAATAATTAATTCAAAATAATATAAACTTTCAAAAATGTCGTTTTAACCTGCTGACATTAAATATCTTATTGTAAAAAATAAAAATTAAAGTTCTGTTGCTTCAGATATTTTCATGTTGGGAGGGTCGCAGTAGATTTTTTTTGTTGGAAGAACAGTGTTTGTATATATTTTTTGGATTGTATCCCAGGAATTGTTTTTTTTTTTTTTTGGGGGAAACATACCTCCCTTCGTAACATTTTAAGGAAAATTGGATTTAAGTATAAGAAAATAAACAAACGTAAGGTACTACTTGAGAGACCTGTCGTGGCACTGGCAGGGTATCGTTTTTTTAAGGGCTTACAAACATATTGACTGGAATAAAACTGTATTTTTGGACGAGACATGGATTAATAAAAACATTACGATAACTACAAGTTGGACTGATGAAACTGTACAGGGTAGTCTGGGGGCACCAATTGGGAAAGGGAGTAGAATTATTGTTTGCCGTGCTGGATCATCAAAAGGGTGGATTAGGTGAACCACTTATATTCAGTTCAAAAATACTAACGACTACCATGAAGAGATGAACTCATGGTTGAGTTAATTACCTGAAATTAACAGTTCCAGGTAATAATGTTTTAACAATTACATTATACAACTATAAACAATACTTATAATTGTCGAATTTTAATACATTTTAGATATGTATTATCAGGAAAGTATGATTAAACATGTTATGATAGAAAATATTAAAAAATGTCTCACAAGAAAAAAAAATTAGTTTTCAATTTCGAAAGAACCTTCTCAGGAAGTGCACCTGAGAGCCAGTGCGATGAGACACATCCGCTCGTCTTAGCAGTGCGACGTTGCCGATACCATTTTCACATTAAACTCCAAAAATCCCAAGTGAAAAGTTATAGCGCGTATAGTATAGGCTTGAATCTGCGAATTGTATTGAAAGTTTTAACTTTAACAATCTTGGATGACCGCGCTAACCAATGTTCCACGCCTCACATACGTGGTTTTAGGAGTTCAAAACCTCTTAACTGTTTCAAAATCTTTATATTATGACTTTAACATATTTCTTTAATCAATATTTTTAGGAGTATAAGATTGAAAGATTCATTAAAACACTTGTTGTGATACGCATGAACACATTTCATTTGAAGTATTTAGTGGTGAAGGAAGGTAAGTAAGGAGTGTGCAGGATAGTCAATAAAATATTGAATGACTTTTATAAACGAACTAGTCCAGTCAAATTGTGTTTTTCGCAAGAAAGTTTTGGGGTAGCAAAAACCGCCAAAACTCTCGTGATTTTTTACATGTTTTTGCATTTTTTTTCAATGATGCGTCACGAAATGTTGTAGGCAAACCTCAGATTCGGATTCAGCACCCCAAAAAACATATAGAAAGGAAGAAATTAAAACTACCCCAAAACTTTCCCGGCAGGGGCTCTTTTAAGCACAAATTGACTGTATTAAATCTAAATTTATGGTTTTCAAAGAAGCGTTCAATTAAACTTAAGATATTAAATATCAATTTTCGTTAGAAAAAATAAAATTTAATAGATTACCATAGTTATAAAAGAAAAATATGTTTTGAATAACTCAAATTAAAGTAACTAATACACTCACCTTCCTTCACTGTCGTTATATAGCATCAAAAGTTCTTCATACATTTCTGAAGATGTTTTGAAATGTTTAGATGCCACAGAATTTCGATAACTTGATTAGATGAACAAAGAAGTGAATGCTACAGATCAGTGACATTAATGACTGGGTTAGTTTCTCCCACTTAGTTTGTAACTAAGAAGTAAAATTCTTAAATTTATATTTAATTCCAGTAGTGCTTTCTTCATTTAGGACCACGGACCACTTTAATACTCGAAGGTGGTAGATTTTTCTTTATTAAGTAATTTTTCATTTTCTCATAGCTCAAAGAACTTCCTTCTAGAAACAGGGATTTAACATGAAAATAGCTACGCACATTCTGCAGGTGCAAATGGTTGCAAATAAAACAGTTACAAAGTAATTTAAAATATTCAATCAAACACTTTTACCCAACATTCGTGGAGTAT
>JAGFPH010000146.1:457966-499265 GCA_018207615.1 Philaenus spumarius
ACTTTTACTTTTTTAAGATTTATATAATTAAGTACATCACCATATTTCACCTAGATAATTGACCTATACTTTTACTTTTTTAAGATTTATTTTTATAAAATTACATCACCTTTTATTTATCAGTCAGTAACCTCTATTGTTCTTCTTTTGTCGCTTTCGGTATATCCATCCCATTATCAGAAATAATTTATCGTTAAATAATTTTTATCGTTGCGTAGAGGTTGTGAAAACATTAAGACAAAAAAACGTGAACACATGGAAACACAAAACATTTTGAGATACAGTTAAATAGTAGTTATGGCTACCGAACGTCGTCTCTAAAAGACTCTAGACATTCCAAAACGCAACAAAAGAAGGAAAAAGAAGCCGCTGATGGATAAACCAAAGGTATTGTAATTTATTATATACAATTAGTGACCAGTAAAAAAAAAGAATTTATTATTTAAAAATGTTTTAAATAACCCGTCCCTTCAAAACTTGCCCTTTGGAGTAATGAGATTTTTTAAAATTGGTCCACCTAAATGTTTTAGGTTTGAAATAAAATTATGTTCCGAAACTAAGGCTTTCTATACTTGCATTACGCGTAGTCTTTACACTATGTATATCATTTTCCATTATACAAGTAGGAATATAGGCTACATTTTACGAAAATATTTAATCGTTTTAATATAAAAGTAAATTTACTGTCAAATATTTAATTAAAATTTTACTATTGATCTATTATAAATTAAGCACTAATTAAATATAATACAGAACGGAAACCATCACACTTTACTAAAGTAATTCTGTTTTGGAGAAAAATTACAAAAATCATTTGTACCATGCAGTAATATTTACAAAACGTATGTTTTAGATGCCAAAGTTGGAAATATTATAATAATTCCTATTAAGACAAATAAGACGAGTTTAAATAATTAATTGTATTAAAAAAATACTTCAAATTATTCTAAAATTTCATTGGTAAGATTTTAATCACGAAAATATTAAGCCAAAGCGCCAAAACAAATACAAAAGTGAGCTAAGGTGCTGACCTGTAATGGGAAGCAGTTGGAAATTGTAAAACATGAAGTAAATTACCGTGTAATAATAGCAATGAAGAAAACAAGCGAAAGAACTAGACGGAAGAGAAGCTGAAACAATTTTAGGCAACTTATCCTCTGTTCGTCTCATCAAATCGTGTTAGTGACGCCTCATTTGACCCGACCATGGAGTGAGGACTAATATCTGACCTAAGTCATTACGATCGACAACACAACCCTCTCTATATCATTGAATTCACAGAGAACTCAAACACATAAGTTTTCGCCAGATTATTATGGTTTTTATCTCGCAGTTGTCATTAAGCGATAAGGGATTGTTCAGTCTACTGATTTTCAATAATTTCTCTATCGTAAATGTTATAAATGTAAGACAAATTTGTGTTTTTACATTTCTGGAAATGTAATATTTCAGCTTGTTTCATTCAATTAAACTAAAAACCCCTTTCGTTTGGTATGCAGGAGCAGGTAAAAAAAAGCAAGCACTAAACAAAAATGTTTGGCTTTCCGTTGCAAGTTGTAGTTCTTAAAACAAAATATTGGAAATATTTACATCAATTATGAACGGGTCCAATATTGTGTCTACTAATTATTAATAGAGTAATGATTTTTTGTTCTGTAACCATATTTTGGCCACGCCTTCCAGTAAAGGTTGGTTTTATAAAAAACATAGTTTTAGATAACATTTAGAAGGTTTAATAATGTTAAGACGTATAATAACTTTAAACGGATGTAATATTTTTGAATTAAGATTTATAGTGATTTTCAGTTTTTGAAAAACCTTCTCCATTTCTTTCCTCTTTTTACCCACTAACGAACACGACCAGGCTGGAAGTATTTACGTTTAGATACAAATAGATATATTTATGGATAAACATGTCCACTTTAGATAAATATATAAACTATAGATAAATATATAACATTTTGGGTAGGCTATGGTTCAGGGACCATGAAACAAACAATTAGGGAGAGATTTTCCGGAAGTCGCAGCATGCAATCCTGAAGATTGCATTAGATCCTTTCTTCGAAATCTATTTAAAGTAGCTGAAAGTTCTAGCGTCACTCGCTAGAGGCTATCTTCAGGTGTTGATTAACATTTTCAACGTAACATTTTGATATTTAAAATTCAAGTCATCGTTTGTGTTAAACAAATTTTAGTTGGTTTCACTTAAAATGAGCTTTAATACAAATTCACGTAGCATTAAAAACTTATGATATGATTTATCTGCCAAACTTGATCTTTTATGGATTAACATCTGTATAGATATATTAAGTCACTTAAATGCATTTTGAAAAAAAAAATTAAATGCATTTTGAAATTACGGTATATTTAGAGATCTACAAGTCTAATAAGTACGATCTTTATACTCAAATTGAAGGTCATGACGAGACGAAGAACTATTAATTATAATGTTTTATAAAAACTTACCCTATTCCTAAGAGTACAATCACTTTTTTAAACGCAAAACATTTTAAATATCTGCTAGTTTAGTTAATTGCTAACTAGCTGATGTGGCTATAATTTTGATTAGCAATTAGAGGTTAAGTTTGTTACAGAAAAAAATATATAGTTTATTTTTTCAGAAATTTTGTGCATCTTCTAACAAAATTTGAATTTAGGCCTTACTCTTTTATTATCATTTATTTATTATATTATTTCTTGAATACTTTTTGTTTGTCTTAGAGTTTTATTTTAAATAATTTAAAAATAATATTAAGAAAGGAATTTGTTTAGGCCTAAGATGGTAAACTTATCTAAGACCTAAATGTTGAACAACTATCCAACGTTTTGGGTATTTTTGCAAAATATGCATGGGTCTACAAATTATGAAACTAAATCATGTGTGGATTTTTATTTTATTTTAAAACTCAAAATTTTACGATTTAAGGTAATAACCTTATGTTAAAATATTGGCTTCATTATTTTGATGACACATTTTCGAGCACGAGGGCTTGCGATTACCAGTATTAAGTAAGTTAATTAAGTTTATTATAACAAATCAATGAAATAGAGCAATTTTGTTCAAATATTATGTGGAATTTTTAAACAAAATTTTAATTTTATACTCTTTATATTATTTCTTGAATTCTTGTTTGATGTTTCTTTTAGTGTCCTCATTTTTATTAGCTCATTTTACAGCATGGGTCTACCCTAGTTATATTTATTACCTAAACTTTAATTTTGCAATTTTAAAACATTTGTATTTTGTGTATATTTACTAGACTCAATGACATACCTCAAGTGACAGCTGTGCAAACAAACAAGAGATTGAATATATGAGTTCAAGATCACGACCTCAGTCATAACTTAGATCATAATCTGACTGCTATTAGACATGCCTTATACTCTCTGAACTAAGGCGTAACACTTCCTAGAAAACGAAACTGCTTCTAACATATACACATTAACAATTCAAGTTCTATCAAGGTGTTCTAAAGCTCTTATTTAACACTTGTTGTGTCTATAAATTATTTTAGTAGATGGCACTACTCAGTTTCTACATCTAGTTTTGCCTAACTTTATTCTTGAATACGAATTTTACTTCAGTGAAGATTAACGAGCGTCTTACAATGAATTTAACTGTACTAATCTATAAATTTTAAATATTTATAATGTTATTCTAATGAATGTTTTATTGCTTAGAAATACTAAAAGGAAACTATAGACATTCTTTACGCTATACATTATGTTTAACCCATACATCAAACATGCAAGTAGATACAGACATGACGCAATCAAGCAATATATTTTTATCTACGGAAATGTTATTTAATGTTTACCTTTATAATTAATAAACTTTGAAGATTATTGATTTTGTTTTTTTTATTTAAATGTGATTTAGTCTTTTCTTTTGTTTAAATTAATTTTATATTATTGAAAATTAAAAAAATAATAAATTGAAATATAGATATCGAAGATTAAAATTGTGAATTATAAATTGTGATAACATGAACCAATAGAGCAATCTATGTCAATATAAAGTTAATATTCATTATTTGTAAAACACACAGATTTTAAACAAACATAATAAATTGATCCATCTATCTACTTATATTTAAAATATAACAGAAAGTCGTATGTGTTTTATAAGTTTATATCGGTTAAAACTATTCAAACAACACAAAAACGTTAAATGTTTATTCAATATCTATAAAAAAAACGCATTTACTGAAATTAAAAGTAAACAAAATATATATTTCTAATTATTTTAAAATGTAATATAAATATGTATTTCTTTTAACTAATACAGATTCTTAAGAAAACACAGTAAAAAATGTTATAATAATTTGAAACAATAGCAACTCTAAGATCACTCGATTCCTGATTACTTTTCTTTTATTTGAGCAACATTACATACTCATTTAAGATAATAAACTCTTCAGGTATTAGTTGAAATTTATTCAAATTGACTCTCTTATCTATTTAAATGTCTTTTTTTTTTCAGTTAGAAAATTAATCCTAAGCTAATTAATTCTAAGAGTTGATTCAGTTTGTTAACTGAAAATCTAAACAAAAATGTCTTCCATCAGCCAAGAGAGATTAGTATGTTTTACTTAAAGTTTACTATCCTTCCTCAATCATATCAATTGAATGATTATCTTAAGTAATAAAAACTCAATCAATCATTTATTAGGAGATTTTAACATAGATAGTTAAAAATTTACGTATTTCTCTTAAGACTGTTTTTCATTTAACGTTTTTACTTCTAGCAAAAATTATTCAAAATAACAAATTTAATTAATTCTAAAACCCCGGAACTTGGGAATATTTTCATAATACAAAATCATGCCTTCACATATCAGATAAGACTTTACACTACCTTATAATGAACATAGATTGCTAATAATGGGATCACTCAAGTTTAAATGATTGGGTTTAGCCAGTTCAAAATAATAATAAAATAATAATAGGTGAGCAAATTAGTTCTAAATTAGTTTGTAAATTGAAGAAATAAAATTAATATTCATACATATACAATAAGAAATACAAATAAAGAGATAAATTATAAAGAAGGATTATCAAGTATAATTATTTTAAAATAAGTTAAAGAACTCAATACTCAAGTCCGCAAAGAAGAAGACGTTGAGTGCTGACCTTCACAGATAAAAATTAAACTGAAGTAATTTATTACTGATACAAAACAAAGGAGGCAGTAAAGCATTTTTTACCTGAGGTCTGATTAGTTCATAAATAAGAGTAAAAGTAGCCTGTTGACGTGTTGTCAATCGCGAGATGATCTTCTCCGCGTTAAGAAGTTCTTTGGGCTAAGCGAACCGGTTCTATTTCTACCGTGAATCGTCGTTAATGGACACTGGATTACAACTCGAGATTTGTCGGAACGAGATAGACCTTCTTGAATTCTGCGCACGACTTAGCAAGCGCTCGCTTTTACCCAAACATACTATTATAATCTCATCAGGTTTTATCAGCTGTACGCTTAAGGATATGTTTCTGTAAAGGAAATATAAAATATTAAGCGTTCGTGATAAAACAGCTTAATGCGATTTAAGTTTGTTTGCTGGAGGCATTACAGGTATAAAAAGAGAACGACGCGCGCAAGAAATTTCATCGTCGAATGACAGGAAGCGCTGATACGATCCAAAATGCTCTTTATTGGAAGGATTAAAGTGTAGGTATTTTAAAAGATTTATAATATTTACAATAATCACGCTATTCCTTCATTTATAACACAAACATCTGCTAAAGAAATATTTAAAATCTATTATTGGCTAATTATAGTAAATTTCATCCATGCCTTTCTAAAGTGTTTTTTTATTCTCAGATCCCTGGTTAATATAATAATAATAACAGTGCTTTATTAGATAGCTTTTAGCATACATATCCTTAACATTATTATATGTGTTCAGTTGTTACATTTATAACACAAACATCGCTAAAGAAATATTAAAAACCTATCATTGGCTAATTATAGTAAATTTATATTTCATCCCTGCCTCGCTAAAGTGTTTTTATTGTCCGATTCCTGGTTAATATAATAAGTACCAGGAGACCGAGCTAAAGCTCGATTATAAGCAGGGCCTAGTTCGCTCACGTCAATAACTATTATTGCAAATTTCCGTGAACATCGTTTAGGTTAGGCCTATAACATTAAACAACTAAATAAAGGGTATGTTTATTTAGCAGAAGTATTCGTTGCCATGGTAACTATAAATAGATACAACATTAGGCTTACCTCTAATAAAATACAGTTTAAAAGAAAAAAGATGATTATTGTAATGGCATTGAAAACATTTGCATCAGCTGTGCTTCGTTTAAAAGAAAACAGATGATTATTGTAATGACATTGAAAACATTTGCATCAGCTGTGCTTTGTATTGTTTAAAATGTACAAATTTCACTTTTTAATTTAATAAAAAGACGTAGAAAACGAATTTTCCTAGACTGGTGACCATTTCCAATCGATTTCTCGTGGCCAAAAGCCCCATATAAAATCAAAAAATCAAAAATCCTTAGACGGAGATTCCAGATCCATTTAGCAGACAGACAATTATCTCTCGCTTTAGAAGATAAGATAATAACAGTGCTTTAGATAGCTTTTAGCATAAATATCCTTAACATTATTATATGTGTTCAGTTCTTACATTTTATATTTTGTGTATAACTTCACTAATAGGCAATGTCTTTTTTTTAACCATCTGCCAGGTTGGTCAAAGTTTTTTAAATGTTAAACTATTTTAAAATCTATAAATTATGTTTATGACCTTGAGCAACCGGAAATGCTTTTAAATAACTAATTGTCATTAAGACTTACCGCCAACAATCCTTATGAAGTCTGGACATTATCCAATACACGTGTTTTGACCTTATTGCCCATCTTCAGGTGATCAAAAACACTTAATCATAAACATTCAATATAAGCACAAAATTACAGTCATCCTCTATAGCTTCGACAACAGCAAACATCTGACTCTTCCACTGTCCTACGTCAGATATTTCTTTATCAAAAGGCACGGTATGTTTGTCTGATAATATTTGCCATTCCCTAATGTTGTGCTGCGTAACAAAGCAGCGATCTTTGCAAAGCATTAAAACATGACCATTTTGCTGATAGAGGTACATGCTTATTTATTTTAAAAGTAAGATTAAATGTAAGTAAATAGTTGGCACATACTTATCTTAGAAAATTTGTTGCCAGAAAAGTGTTTAGAGGGAGTGTGTGGATTCAAAAATAATATATACTAGGTCGTTTTAAATAATTTAATAAAATGTCTAAGCAAGTATATGTTTTCTTAGATTTTAATTGTAAATAGATTAATAGCAAACAAAACTTAAGATATTAATTGCAAACATAAATTTAAATATTCTTTGATTAACATAAAATTTTAACATTCTTGGTTACACATAATCTGTAACGTCCTCAGCATCGATGTACATCGGTCGATCTATCCTGGCCGTAGAGTTTCGTAGATAGGTTTTATAAATTGTTCATTGATGAAAATAATATTCATTCAGGGGTACAAGTTCTCAAATCTGGCAGCATTTTATGGATAGTTGGCAACCAAATCCTTACCGCACTTCCAAGGGCTACTAAGGTGATTAAGGCAACTAAGACGTTGCCGTTTTGTTTGCCATTTGAATTCTGCGTTTATAGAGTCCCAATCCATAAATGTATTTGAAGCTGTACATAGTGAACAAATTAAAATACAAAGAGATATCACTAGATTTACGATTTTCTTATCCGAGTGTCGCAGAACAATAAAGCCGTCAAATTAACTTTAGTTTGTTTATATTAATTCAATATGTTGTAATGCGACAACTAATGTGAAAGTCGAACAAACGTGATTGAAATTTCTTACAAAGTGGAAGTGTAAATGTAAATAGCATACTCAAGCAACATAAAAAGTGGAACCAACCATGTGTATTCAACTGTGTGTCTTAAACTTGTGTCCTCAACTATGAGTCTTCAACTATGTGTCTTAAACTATGTGTCTTAAACTATTCTCACTCGACAATTACTAGATGAGATAAGTAACGCTCCTGAAAATTTAAATCGCTTAAAAATCGTACTAATGAATCGATTATAGCATAACATATATAAATTAAATTATTAAAAGTTAAAAAGTGACGATTGAAAGCAGGGTTGGGATTAAATTACTGTATATTTTATCTTGGACTTTAGAGAACACACAGGAAATATTGTTTTGAATATGATTTTTTTTTGTTCGGAAATAAACTTTGTAAACAAGAAGTCTATACGTATCTTATTGATTGAATTTTTAATTTGAATAAAATGTAAAATCTTTCAAAAGACTTAACAAATTAAATTTATTAATTCAAGTGTAAATTAATTAACTTAAAATATATAACAAACTTTAACGAAGTCGAACACTTACTAAAGCTATTTGCTCAAGAATATTTTTAGATGTTGGTAAAGCACAAGGTCTGGCATAAGGGATTCATTTTTAAACTGCAACGTGATCTTCCAGAGTTGATTTGTCAGATTCTGGAATCTTACCTATCAGAAAGATGTTTCAGAGTTAAGCACAAAGGAGAGTACTTTGAATTGAAAAGTATTTCAGAAAGTGCCCTTGGACCTTTGCTTTATCTCTTGTACACCAGCGATATTCCTCAAGAAAATTATACAATTACTTCGACTTTTGCTGATGACACAGCAATCTTATCGGCCGGTAGCAATGTGGAAGAGACAACAAAAAATTGCAAAGAGCGATTGATAAAGTTAGTATCTGGATAAAGAAGTGGAGATTAAAATTAAATGAATCTAAGTCAACATATGTTAATTTTACAACTAGAAAAATAAATCCAATTCCTATTAAAATAAATTTCCATTTAGTACTTCCGGCTAATACTGCTAAATACTTGGGCATGACACTCGATACCAAGCTACACTGGAAGGAGCATGTAAAAAAGAAGGTAGAATTGAATATGTAATTTAGGAAGATGTACTGGTTTCTTGGGAGAAACTCACAATTAGATCTACACAACAAACTGCTTCTCTGTAGGCAAATATTGAAACCCGTGTGCGTGTGGACCTATGGACTGCAGTTGTGGGGTTGCACAAAGAAGACAAATGTACAAACATTTCAGAATAAGGTTCTGCGGAGCATTGTTAATGCACCATGATTCATCCGCAATGATAGTCTTCATCTTGATCTCAAGATGAACACCGTCGCAGAAGAAATCAAAAGGTATGCAGAGAAGTACAAACACAGACTTCAACAATACGAACATTCTGAAATGAATTGTTTACTTAACTGCTCTGAGGAAATTCGCCGGCTGAAGAGAACGAAAATAATTAGTTGCACATGAACAATTAATTATGTGTATACTTATGAGGGCATCAGTGGGTGATATTCCAGCCAGCAGTGTTATCTAATATGAAATGTATATTGCTTGATAGGCTCTCATGCCTAGTTGTAATTAAATAAATAATAATATTAAAAAAGCTTGCTAAAGTAAAAAAATAGCTATTCAAGTTCATTCTAAAAATAAAAATGTTTTATAACCTATGCCGTACTTAAATGTGCTTTTACTCGTCGTACTCACTACAGCATTGCTTAATAAACTCATATCTTATGCCGAGAAACATGTCTTGGCTAGAAAAAAAATTGAATAATTGTGAAAATATTAGCAATGGGCCTACATAGTAAGACTGCCGTGGTCAATTAAAAGGTAGGGTATGCTGAAAGATGCTTTAAAATGAAATATATACTGTTCTATTAAATATTGGTGGGAAATATTGAGGAGGATCTATGTTTACCCAGTTCTTGACAATTTCTAAAAAAATACAATTGGTTTATACTATTTACACCAATGGTCGAAGGTACTTGGTAAAACTTTATTTTAATGAAAAATTACAAGTGTTTTGCCCTTCATTACAACTGATTTACGTGGTCTATTTGAACAGTTTTTCTATAATCGGAACTAGTATTTCAATTTTTCTTGTTTTTATTTTTAATGGTATGAATTTGAGTAAAATAGTACCAGACATAAGCCTCGTAAGCACTCTTGAATCTTTAATTAAAATAATACTATTCGAGTGATTTGCCCAAAACACGAAATGAAACAAAACTATTATAAGGACAAACCTATCTCCTGCTGTTATTGGTATATCTGTCTTTTTAAGTTTGACTTTCCTATTAAAACGTATTGAGATGTTTAAATGCAATTCAATATTTAATTAGATTCAAATAAATACATTTTATTGATTTAAAAATACTTATTTGTATTTTCTAAAGTATTAATAAGTTTAATTTTTATTTCTTAGTGAAATACAATTTTGATTTACTAGCCAAACTAGTCACTTATTTTTATTGCAGGTAACTTATTATGGTATTCATTTTTGAATTATTTAATGGTTGCGTTTATTTTTTTAATGGTTGTGTCGATTTTGTTGAATGGTTGTTAATTTTACCTAGTGCAAGAAATAATTATTGGCCTGCATTACTTATGGTTATCGTACTTTAAATGAGATTTTAATGATTTTTTTACATTTGTAGCTAATAAAGTTACATCTTGAGTAGTTCGCTATTGCAAAACATCTTCGCCTTTTTTAATGAATTTTCGTCTATTGCATTCTCCTTTTTTACACTCGTCTCTTTCTTCTTGAATTTCTCTTAGAAAAGTATAAAGAAACACAACTAAGCTTGGCGTTAGTCAGATGAGTGTTATTTTTGAGACTATTAGTAAGTAAAATGGGTTATATAAAGAAGTAAAAATACACAAATAAAATGAAACTGGAACCCTTACCCGTTATTATAGAATTTCCACTTGATTTTAAAACATGAAATTAATTCATAAAAGGCAACATTTTGAAACTCCTAATATAGCTTTAAAGTCAAATTAAATGTTAGTGTATAACTTAAACTTTAAACAAGAAATAAAAAAATGAAAAAACATGGTCTGCAAATAGAGTCTAGACAACAAATAAATAGAAACCCGTAAAAAACCCTCCATAATCTGTTTTAGTGTCTGTGTGTATCACTATAGATCTGTTTTAACACAGTCGTAGTAAGCTATCAACGCAAATGCAAATTTAATTACACTAGTATCTCTTGTGGTCAAAATTCAACCAATTTCGTTTGTAAATAACGAAATTCAACTTCTTTTTCGTGTAATTAATTGAAATTTATTATAAGTATGAAAAAATTCTTAATTCATATCTTGAGTCGAAGAGGAAATAGTGGAAAAGGGCAAAGAGAAAGCTTGATGGAATTAATGATAAATATTTAGTAAACATGGGAAATGTCTTAGAAGTAAACAATTCTGCTATTAAACGGTGGAATGTAACAAATAAATAAAGATAACTGATAATTCAATTTGAAAGAAATGGAAACAACGCTAAGTATTTGTTTATATATAATACAAAAATAAATATGCTTTCCCGTGCTGATATTAGCTCATAAAGCTGTGAATGTGATAAAAAATATTATTGTTTATGCGTTTTGTATGCAAAAATCTTGTGTAGAAAAATATAAACACATGACCTAAAAATATTTTGTTATATTGCCATAGTAACCAACTACATAACATAACAGATATAACAGCTGATTTGGATAACCAGCTTAGCAACACAATTTTAGGTAAGACCTAGTTTATTTTATTTGAATTTATTTGAACGGAAATTTATACACATAACTTAGGTTTTCTGCACATCTATGGCACAGTACCCTTCGATTGATATAAGCTTCATTCCTCTCCTTGTATAATAAATACAAAAAAGGTACTACAATGTTTGATGTTCACGTATAATATAATGATTAAACACATTTACTGTTTTTGTTTTATCACAAAATGGTATCATTTAAAAACAAATTTTAATGCGGATGTTTTAATAATTTGAATAGAATTTAAAATTCAGTTTATATTAAAAATGAAACATAAATTTCAGTAGTTTAGTTTATGTTATATTAGATAACGATAGCATATAAAAATAAATATAATTTTGTTTTGTATTTCGTTAATGTCTGAGAATGATAGTTTGAACAGTAATGTTTTTAGCAGTCCGAAGCAGATTTCCTGCCTTTATTTGCGTTCGAAGAAAATAACGCAGCAAGTCAGCAGCTACTACATGGTTCTTTAAAATTACAGTATTTAAATTAGCGAAGACAAATTTAGAAAACCAACAATTAAACGCAATAGTCAGTTACGGTCCAGGTATTCATTATTCAAGTAAGCCGAGTTGAGCACAATTGACAAACTGCTTGGATGTGAGATTTGCATCTTTTGATAGACGCCCGAGGCATAATATGATGAGGGCGGAGTCGTGCCGAGCTGCAATACAGGTGTTTAGATTTTGTTTTGTTGTGACAGGAGGGGGATAATGTCAATGATTATGCGCGGAGGCGGGCTCTGGTTACGCTTAATTAATACAAGGCGCGCATGAGTGCAGCAGAACGAGTTGCATCGCTTGTACTCTGCTTCATTCATCTGTGTTTTGCTAAATTTAACGCACATAGTATTGCAATAATCACGCACATGTGTTCAAATTATTTAGTCATTTTTAATAAAATACTACATTATTTATTCTCAAGGTTAGGTTGATGGACTAGGTACGCGGGGTATCGGAAATAGAATATGAAAATATACAAAAGTCACATAGGCCTACTGCGTGTGAAGTAGTGCGTCAACCTATGATACAAACTTATGATAGCATATTCATTCGCCTAAAAAGAAGAAAATTTGGGACCTTAATAGTGTAAAAAGTAGTCATGTTATTTAACTTAAGTTGTTGTTTTAGTTCTAAGTTTGTGTTTCTGTTTCGATGACTGTGTAATAGATTTTGGACGTATTCTTGTTAAATAGTTTTAGGTATATCTGTGCTTAATACCTACCATTTTACTCCTTTGTGTATATATTATATTTACAAAATGTCTAATATCGAAGTAATTTGGGAACGGATGACTTTGACGAATTCCAAGGATTTTAAATCAACGATTAATTTAATAGGCGATTTCGTACTTATTTATTAACATATTATATGAATTAGGTTAATGTATGTACATATATTTCTTTGAAACTAAATAATAATGACATGATATTTCAGAACCAGTCTTTTTTAAAAAAGCTTTTACAAATAGTAATTAATTTTATTGATATAGGTTACAATTACATTTAAATAAATATTATTTATCATTATTAAAGTGTAATATACAAAGTCACAAACAATCCATGAAATGATTCTTTTTTCTGAATTAATTTTAATCCATACATTAAATTAATCTAAAATAATTTTAATTATGAAAAGAGATTTTAACAATTTAATCTAATTATTGTACAATTTGCTTTTAATATATTTAGATGCCTAATCAGTGTTAATATTTAAAACCAATTTCGAGGGACATACTGTATTATATAAAACTTATTTTGTTTGAATTGGTTGAAACTAATTCTTATCTAACGGTATTTCTGTGATGTAATAGCGTCTATTATCCTGATGAACGTATTCGAATCCAAACCAGAAAACATATTCTTCTCGACGCTGCGTGTGGAGCGGATCAAAAAGTCGTCCACATCAGAGTTTTCTACTTCTTTTAGAAATGTGTACTTTGCATAGTAGATAGCTGCGAATGTCGAGTAGAGCAAAATCGCAACTGTGACTAACTATAAACACACAGAAAGATTGATTAGTAAAATAAAACATTAAAATATTTAATTGTACTAAACAAACAAAGTGTGACCTGGCCAAGGGTTCCATACCTCCAAGCGTCCAGGAAATGTTACTACAATAATATTAATACAAACAATCTAGACCCCCCATATGCTTAGTATAAGAATGACTTTAATTAATTATTCATTAGTGGTCGAGACTGTTGAAAAAAGATGGCGCTCTCAAATTCGAACCGCTATATTTTACTTCTAGAGAACAGAAATATTTCAAACACCACCGTTTTCCAAATTATTAGCTGCATTACTTTTTTAATATAGGGGGCGAGCTTTCAACAACATTTCCTGAAATTTCTTGGAAATACCATCACTCAATTACCCAAAACTAGTTTGGTATCTTTCTTAAATCTCTTGCAAACTATGTATGAACACACATATGCCAGGTAGCAAAGATATTTGTTTTTTGATGTACACAAAGTTTTAGTTATTTGTACTTACGCGAGTTACAACTTTGCCAAATTTCATTATGATAGTTTTATTCGTTGTGAACGAAATCGACTGTGATGGCAAACAGACAAACTTGTAATAATATAAGGTTCTGATTTTAAGGTACGGTTCCCGGAAAAGGTAATATATAAATTTAAAGCTAGTATCCAAAATTCGAATTTATAACTAGCCGAAGGCTGGCTGGAATAACATAACCGTACTTTATGGTACTATAAAACAGTTATTGAAACGAATTACTGGATACTATAGTGTCAGTGGTGGCACTAATTTGAAGCACTTTCGTAAATCCAGATAAATGAGTTTACCCGTGTGCTAGGCAAAGTAGATGAATGCAGTTTAATATGTTTGTATTGAAGAAGTGCTTCAACTTGTTTTGCATGTAGAAACTACTTAACGGCTGTAGTTCGTATTCTTTCCACTGAAAGTATTATATGCTCAGGATATTTTGCGTAATCTTTTCTGAATTAGCTTCAACTTTTTGCAGGTTTATTCCTATCTCATGGTAATGAGTTAAACATACGTAACACGAATGTTTTACAAATTTGTGCATACGTACGTTACGTACATTAAAGCATTACTCCCGCACTAAGGACTGGTGCTGCTCTTGAGAAGGTTTTACCTGAGTCATACAACACATCTGTACTAATAATATATAATCACTCACACACTTATAACATCATTTATCTCTATGCTTTCTTTTAGAATGAGTTGTAATAACGTCACTAATAAAGCCAAGTAATTTTGTGTAGTTTTAGAGTTAAATATCATTGTTTATGTTTGTATGTCACTTAGAGGTTTTCATGAAGACTTTACTGGGTCCAGAAGATCGCATATTAACGAACTGTTTAATCATCTCAAAGTTTTGAATACTCGACCAAGTTTTTTTAGAATGCATTAATGTTCATATTTTTAAAAATATCACTTAATTTTTGAATATTAAAATACCAATATTTTATCTGTAATAACGAATTAATTGGAGTATGAACAGATAAACTTAAAAAATCACCATTTAATTCTATTTCATATTGTTTTTATAATATATTTAAACGCTTTCCTTAATATGTCCTTCCTTTAATATATCCAAACAAATTAAGTGAATTTAATCATTTCAAGACCACATCTATAAAAGAAGTGTGTATGTTCGGTTAAGGGATATTGGAAAAGATGTTTGTGAATTCGTCATCACACCCGTGTACTCTGAATGCTTTGCGACCAGACTTGTCAAATCCCCAAACTATGTATTTGTTTTAATTGAAATAAAATGTATATTACGTTGTCCATATTTTTAGAATTGGCTTAACAGATATTGTTTTTGGCTTTGAAAAATACGTGATTATTAAATTTACTTGGTCATTTTGGAATGCACAAAAAATAAATATATGTTAATTTCTTATTTTGTTATTGCCTTTTTCATTTTCATTTTTGTGGCTTGTACTTGACTTATGCTCACGCACATTCCTTAGGTCCTATGTGGGTCATATAGTTATAACTTTATTACAAAGATTTTTCATATTTAGTTTAATAGTAGTTATTGTTTTTTGTTCTTGTATTGCTTTATCTAGAAATAAGTAACTAAAAAAATTTAACATAGTTTGATAAATTATGTTGTAAACTAGTTTTATGTTTAAAGGCGTTATGTTTAGTATTTTTAGTTTCAATTCTTTACTTCATTTCACCTTTATTTAGCTTTAGAGTTATTCGTGTTTTGTTTGCTGTTTTCATTGCGTTGATTTGAAGTGTATTCTTGTTATGTAGTCTTAAGTAATACGAGTGGTTCTGCAATAGATTGTAAGTTCAATTTTTGTATTATTTCATTTTGTACTTTTCGTTTTAGGTGAATCAGACGATGAAGATCAGAGATTTCAAATTAAAAAAGTGTAATATTATATTGTAATAATTATTATTTTGCTTTACGTGTTTACTTTATACCAGGTATATTAATGAAAACAGGACAGCAGCGTGTACAGCAAGTAGTCGAACGCCAGTAACAATCTCGAACCGACCCACAGTTAGTAATTTATCCATTGTGGGAGGATAAAAATACCATGAGGGTTTAATAATTATTTTGCGCACAAGTTGTCGAAGTAATACAAATTATAATTAATTATTATTAAAAATTAACATTCTTCACCCCCGGCACTTTTTATCCACAAGTCATACAACGATAGGTGACAGTGTCGTTCATTCTAAAACAAAATAAAAATGTTTTACAATTCTAACAAAAATGGTAAAAACGATCCAACTTGTTTGGCCATTTTCTCTTCTTTCGGTTCCTAAGTCCACGCTAATAATTTGTTCAAGGCAATATTATTTACAATATAAGAAAACTAACTTCTTCCGAGGTTCATTAAGAAATGTGAAAAACGTAAATATCTATACTGTAACTTAAAAAATTATGAAGTTGATAATGCCAATATTTATCTTAAAAGATAAAAATTAAAACATGTTTTTTATAGCTTCTGAACTAAGTTTACTCAGTGAAAATACAGACAGGACTGAGGAAAGCCTGGTTCTATCCTTTGTGTGTGAGGTATGTTCAGTCGTCTCATGTTCCTCTATCGGGCTTAACTAGTTAAACTCTTTCGTTTACATTTTCCTTGGACATTATACTTGTCATATGAAGAAGTTCTACGAACTCTTATAGTTTAGTTTTTCTATGTTTGTCTTCCCAGAATGGCAAAATTACTTACTGAGCCACTCAACTTAGTAGGACGTCTCAATCGTTGAGTTACTTGCTCTTTTGGACATTCTTATTTTGCAATTATTGTATGAACACGGTAACAAGTGAAGTTAATATCTTAGTACATGAAAAAATAAAAGTAAAATATTGGACCAACTGATAAAACGTAACTAAAAAGTACGAAACACAATTACCTAATAGCCTGAAACAAATAATTGTTTTATTAGGCTGATTTAATTTTATTCTACTTTCTAAGACTTTATTGTTGTTTTGTACATTGATAATATAAAATTAATAGTTTTACCTCTGATTTATGTACAATTTAAAACAGCGTATGTACTAATTTTACACCTAACTAAGTATAGGGCAACGATCCTGTGAACATGTGAACAAATAATATCGAGGATTATTTAAAAAAATTAAGAAGAATTTTCAAAACAGTTTTATGTGCATTATTTTTAATTTATATGCATTTACAATTATCGGAACATTCCTTAAGCTATTCCACCGCTGGGGATAGCTTTAGATTAATTACTGATCAAGTATAATCACTGCCTACAATGGACGGATGAAAGGAAGATTGATGTGTAGCAAAAATATAAATCAGGATAGACAGAACGTATTTAATCCGTTACAAATAGTTATAGTATTATATTAATATTCATCGCCAATTATTTCCTCAGCTAAAGCTGACTATTTTCTATTTGAAGAGACACAATCTTTAATCGATGGCATTAAAGTATCTACGAGTTGCAGAAAACTTTAGATAATATTTAATCATGGAAGTTGCTTCCCAAGATTTCATCTTTATCAGATTGAATCAAATTTTAAACTCACTAGCTTATCTGCATTATTACAGATTAGATACACATATTATTAACACACAATATGAATGTAATTATTTTATTATATAAATTTACTCATTGTAAACTAAATATAAAATAATAATAATAGCTTAAAAAAGTGAATTTGATTGTATATTTTTACATTATAATAATGGGAATAATATAAATAAGTCCACCTTTTTTAAGCCACATTAACTGACGACACAAAAATTATGATTTTAGTTAAATAATTATTTTGAAACTAAATCATTTATCACTGGAAAATAGTATAATATTTTATTAAGCTGTCATGTTTAGTTCAAATTCAACTGTATAAACTTTTATCTTCAAAACGTTTCTGCTTTCTACATACTATTAATACTTACTGTATTTACTTTTTGATGTAGTTTGTCTGAATCTTTTCCTTAATAAATATAAAAACTGACGCACAACATTTCAAGATGATGTTCAATAGTATACATAATTTACTACTATGGAAGATTTTAAGTTGTTACTATAAAAACGTTGTTACACTATAGTACATGTATAATAATAGCACTTGACTTAACAATATTGACAAAACAATCGTTATTAATCACTGCTCTCAAAATAATTATATACAGAGTTCCATACCAACATTCCAGTAAGAATTCTAAAATAATCTCAAAATTAGCGTGGAGTATTGCGGTTTATAATCCCAAGGTTAAAGGACACTTATAAATAAAAAACAAAAATATCTATATTGCAGCATCGAAAAAGCTTTAAAATGGTTTCCCTAACTGTCAGGTTTTCAGATTCACTTACCTGCTCATATAATTCTGAATGAAGTTTGAAAATACAAACATCAACTTAAGACATAATTCTCTAATTGCAAAGTAGGGTCATGTTGTTCATAAAATAAAATGTATTTTGAATCTGACAATAATTTGTATTTATAATCTTTTAATATATTTAACCATTTTAAAATGGGTGGCTGAAATTTTTTTTTAACATTTGGCATATTTTAAACTTTTAGTTGTGTAAAGTGGTAATTCGGTAAATCATATCGTACCGATAGGTTATTTTAAACCAAACATGTTTATGGACAAGATTTTACTTCATTTTATGGCATTACAAACACTCCGCATTTAAAACTATTTTGACCGTCATCAAATCAAAACCAAAGATTATATTATAAAACTCAACTCATTTAATTTATAATTTTTGAGAATTGAACTTGTTCTTCTGTTTTTAATGTATCCAAGGGAAAGTTTTAAAAAAATGTATCCCCTGTCAGATTTACTGGATAAAGAATAAAATATCTAGGTTAGTCTGTTTGCCAGCTAACACATGGTCTGAGTTATATATTTGTATTTAGAGATTATATTTCTTCTTTCTTTTACACATATTGTTTTGAAAGATATTAGAAACTATGTTAGTTATGAGGTGGTTTGTTCACGCCAGGCCCTAGGTCTGTTAGCACTAATTTCCCCAATTTATGATATTGAAAGCTATGTAAAAGGTTATTTGAACTTATTTTGGATTTGTACTAGAGATAATTGTACTTTTATATTAGCTTGATGTAGAAAAAAGTATGTGTGTTAACAATTGGTAATACTCCATAAAATATATTTAACCCTGTTTAGATTTTTTAAGCATCCAAGCAATTTATTCCTCATCCACTATTACTAACAATGAGATCAACGTTTTTAGTGCAAAGCATTTTTCACTTTTATGTGATACTCACTTTTGAATCTAAACTGTATTGAAAACAATTTACTCGAACAAGCTATAACTTACTTTTCAGCGAAGAACTAGATCTACAGTTAGTCAACAAAACTTACGTTGTCGAAGTAGTTTAATGCACACATTCTTAAACTGTGTTCGATTATTTTCTCAACACACATAAAACCATTTCTATATATGTATTTATCTGGATTTATGAAAGTGCTTATATATATTAGTGCGACACCGCTGACACCACACCAATAACTATTTTATAGTACCATAAAGTAAGGTTAGATTATTCCAGCCGTTTGTTTCTTGACAACTGTGTTGGAGTAGATTTATCTTCTTTAGTCGTTCCATTCTCAGACATATAAAATAACACTTGTTTATTATTACGTGATTAGAGGTTAGATAAAACGTTATATATTTGTTGATAAACGTACTTGTATATGAAACCGGACGACAAATGTTACTTTAAAAACAACACAACTAAAAAAAAAGCTGCAAAACTTTTTTTTTGTTATTATCATGAAGTTTTGGTCTGTAATTCTGATAACAAATATTCAAAGTGTCTTGTACTTTGCTGTTTTTATAATCACTATTACAAATTAACTAACTCTTTTATTTAACAATATTTACCTTCCACTTGTTTGTTGAGTTATGAATTCCAAAAAGTGGGATGTGATACAAGCCCACTTAATTTGAGAGTAAAGAGAAGCTGCAACCCATTGGTACACAACTCGAGGAACAGTCGGTGTCAATAAAAGTTTATCCGATTGTAAATATAGCTTTAAGTTAATAATAAAATATGAAATTTTGATACTAGTTTGTTGAATTATTAAAATGTTGGATACTGTCCCTAAAAATGGGATTGTATATAAACCAATAGTTGCTCGACGAAATTGGTGCAAGGTACAAACAAACAAGTTACGAAATTTCACCAATCTGGACAATGTTAATTTATTTAATCTGCAAGAGGGATGGTGTTTTTTGTTTTGTAACTTTAAAATAAAAATGTAAGAAAGTGTTTTATTTCAGAAGAATAAAACAATTGTTAAAAGACTTGTATCATAATATATATAGTTAATGTAGTATAATAAACTATTCTAAAAAATGTTGTTCAACTCCAATTTTTGAAACTTTATTTCCGAAAGTATTAAGACTGAAATTTTGAAAAGATTTAGTAGTTCTAGGTAGGGAACTAGTTATTTTGCGGAACAATTATAGCAAATCCAAACTTTTGTAAAACAAGATATGAAAAACATGTGTTTTAGTCATGCTTCGAACAGTAACATTGCGTTTGGGAGCTATTACTTCTATTCGCAATATAATTTATTCCGGCCATGGTTATTGTATTGGTTGGATGGTTTGTTTGTTGTTATCATTATTATTTTGGTGACATATTCAGAACAGGTAGGAATAAGGAACCATCGTCACAATTCTTCATGTCTAGTTCGGGAGTTACTGACACAGCAATCAAAATGTAATAATACAATAAGGTCGGCTTGGTATAGTATAACAAGTTTGAATTGTTTTGTGTATTTGGAAGTGGAAGAAATTAGCTTCAAAGCAAAAAGTTACAAATGTTAGTTTTTTTTTTGTAATAGGTACTATCTCTTCATAAATATAGTTTGTCCACTTTTTTGAAACATCGTATACAAATATTTATACTCAAATCGTTATCATAGAATGGTAAGGTTCCATCTTACAAATTTTCAAGTTTTCATTTATTTGCATGACATGGTTCCATCTGAGCATATCTATCATATATTGTATTGAATTGGTCGCATTCTGTTTATAAAATCCTGACTTCATTAAAACCCTTTGGCTCCCGATGTCCGATTTTTCGGACGTTATTAGTATGTGCGTTGAATCCCAACGTCCGAATTTTTGGACGTTCAGAAAAAAATCATATAAAATACAAATCATTAGTGAATTTATGTTTATTATATATCAGTGGAATCGGAAAGAACTGTTCTATTTACTTCTACGATCTTTACTTACGTAATAAATTACCTCTATGTTCACTACAACGAAGATAATTGTGATAGACGTGGTTGTGCTTTTGTCATCTGTCAGATGGTAAATAACTTTATTTGTGTGCTATCTTTGATTATAGCCGATATATTGTGTTGTGGTGTGTGATTGTTTTCGGCATTTTTAGTTATTTTTATTGTGAATTGTGATTATGAAGCGAGTACATTCAGTTGTTAGTGACGTGTATATTCTTATGACTATATACGTACAACTAACCGCAGAATTGGTTATGTAGTAGCCTAATTTACAAAAAAAAAACTTCATAACTTTATCATTTTTCAATATAATTTAATGAAATTTGAGGTTTTTGATCATTTTTAAGTGTAGTTATGCAGACAAAATTGTTCCAGATAAATTTTTGATAGGTTATTTTCAAGAATAAGGTAAAAAAAAAATATTTTGCTGGCAAGTAACAATTTAAAACATTTCATATCTAACATGAATTTACATTCATTTTTAAAAGGTGTAACATTGGAATGAAACCTTATAGAACATTTAATTCCAAACAAAATTAAAAAAGAACATCAAAATTGATCAGCAATTAAATTTAATTTAGCCTATATTCTTTTGCGAGGCACTGAAAATTTGCTGAGTTGAGCCTGGGATTTTATGCAAATACATAACAGATAATGGTTGGGATTTTTGGAACATATGAAAAATTGGGTTAAAAAGGGTTAAAAAAAGACAAATTTAATTTAATGTTATCTTTAATTTTGGGTAATTTTGACAGGGTTCTATCTGGCATATGGAACCTTTTCACTCTCAATTTAACTTTAGAAATTTGGTGTTGGTGAAACAAGATTCCATCTGTTGGCAGGTCTGTCATATTTGTTCCTAAACGCTTTTGCGTAACGATTTGCTGTTATTGCACCTAAGACAATTTTTCTAGGTTATACATAGTTTTGAGTATTAGGCAATAAAACAAATTACTCTTGCAAGATGTAATGTGCGCTTTATAAATAGAATAACAATGGACACAGCGCCATCTGTCGGTGGAACATCGAACTTCAAACTCAACTCAGTCCGAGTTCTCTCCATCATCATATTTCAAGTTTATTGCCAAAGAGTCTAATTGAACAACCTCGACCGTGATTGGTAGAACTCTATTGTCTACCTCGATTTTAGTTATATTTTGTGATTCTATTGTTTGTTATTTATTACTTATCAAAAGTGATGTATGGAAGCTTTGTGGTAAGATTGATATATTGTAGGTGCTTCCAATTTGCCGATGTCACAAGTGCCTTTGTCAGCTGTAAACTTGTGCGAAGGAACTTTAATGATAAATAAACTCAATAATTACCGATAAATATAGTGTTTAGACACTGAACTTTAGATAGTTTATGAGAACAATTCTTGAAAACTGTATGTAATTTAGAATCTTTCGGATAACTGAACTAAATGTATATTTAGTGATTTTAAAAATGGCATTTGTTATGTAATGATTTTGATAATAGCCCATTAGATACGACGAAAGATCTAAAAGGTGTTCATGTATGCTTTTTGTGTCAATAATGATCAAAGGGTGTAAATTGGGTAATAGAAGTTTTGAAGGTAATCTCTGGAACTACTGAACCAATTGAAAAAATAGTTTTACTAATAAAAAAGCTACACTATCCCTGAGTAACAAAGGCTATAACTCATTTTGATAAAAACATTTTTATTTCAATATTTGTAAATTTAGTCGGAACAAATCTTAGGTTATTCCTAGACTGATGAACCAACACATGTATTTACATTTATTACCATAGCAACCAATTGAATAAAATAACATAAAACAGCTGTTTGCTCCAATATTTCCATTAACAGTTGATTTCAAACTTTGAAGCAATTATTTGTATTTCTAACTTTTACGGTAGGTTTTTAAGTGTAGACCTGAGCGTTGCTGGTTCTTTTAACCTTTATTATAACTGCTGTTATAAAATATAAGAAATAATTTGATTTGAACATTTAACGTTATATACCATATTTAGCTTTGGGGTTATTATTGCTCCTACACCTTTATTATAAAGAAAACATAACATGATTATGTGTGTAGAAGGTTCCAGCGGGGTTGGCGTGTGGAGCACGCATGGGTTTCTTCTAATTACTGAAATATATTGGTGTTAGCATGTTTTGTATTAGGCCAAATTTCATTGAAATGCCTTTATCCTTTCCTGAGAAAAATGATTGTGACAGGCGGTCAGAAATACAAGTTTTCCAATATAATTTAATTCTTACAATATTAAAATATGCTAATTCAGCTTTATAAATTATAAAGACGTCTGTAAGAACAATAGCCTCAGATAAGGTTAACTAACCACCAGTGCAAATTTCCTTCACTGAAATGTATTTTTTCTAAACTGTTTTATCGTACAAACTGATATAAATAAATATAGGTTATATAAACTTTAAGTGACAAAAAAGACACACTTAAAATTATATACTAGCATTGACTTGCTCATTTTAGTATTTGCTTCACATTGTTCATTTTACATTAAATATTAGCTAGGGAATATAACAAAGTTTGTAAGTATTTGGTTAAAGTTTTACTTTCACTTACTGCTATTCTGTAATCACACTATTACAAGAAATTATTGCTTTCGCTTATTTTTGATTCAACAGACCCATTGGGTGAACTTTAAAAACTGCACATAATGTGATTATAAAGCAAAATGAACATATTTTGCGGTAACAAAGTATTTTACAAGGATGTTTTTGGCATATGCTCAGATAAACCCCTATTGTGCCTTCTACTAATATTCTAAACTTATGGTTATTTAAAAATTTCAAGTTAAAAATAATAATATATCAAAGAAACTTAAACTCTATTACTTTCTCAATGTATGTCTAATAATACACATTTTGTATTACATTTTAAAGTATCTAACTATGTAATTTGGATTAAATTTTCCAAAACATTTAATAAAAGATCATAATTTATTAAAGAACGAAATGGTTTTACAAAATTTTAAAATGCCAGTTTTCGTCCGCAAATGAATACAGTAAATATTTTATTCATTATAATAAATAAAGTTGCAATAGTAATAGTTTCATTATGTAGGGCGTGCATCACGGAAGATAGCAACAGCCATTTGTGTTCAACTTGTATTCTATAAAGTGTTACTTTTGTCCATAACTGTAATTGAAACTATATTAAAAGCTAAAATAATACTAACCTGAAATACTGCCCAGAACTTATAGGACCCTTCATTGATAAGGAAGTCGTAGTAGGAATTGGTGAGAATCGACTGGCGCGGTTCAGCCCTGCAAGCATGGAGCTAGTTAATGAGGCGACAATGGCGACCACACACTCACAATCGCAAAAACTGTCATTCGTTAATGGCCATAAGGTGTACATGTGCATTTACTTGAAGATACAAAATCTTTTATCATACAAATGTTAGGCATGTTCCCACTAGGTACGTTCCAAGAAACCAAGTAATTAAGAATAAGCTATTCTAAAAGCCCAACTTAATGTTGTAGGTATTTTTCTTATAATACATGTTTCTTGTGGGATTTTGAGAGATATTCGACATTGTTCGAACTATTATTAATACTTGAGATAACTTGAAAAATACTTTTAAAGTTTATTTAAAAAGTCACAGAACAAAGTCTAAACAACAGCTTCATTTCGATTAAAAATATAAAATTAAATATAATAAAAGACAATACCTCAAATTTTTCGTCAGCGATATCATTTTGTTACTTCTTTTTTGCATTTCGGGATGTCTACTTCATCATCAGAAATCCCTAAATGAGTTGTCGTCCGGTAGCCATAACGTGTAGCTACACATAGTAACTGTATTTGAAATGTGTTGTTGTTTTATTTGTTTGTGAATTTTTACTTCATGTTTTGACGACCTCCAATCAATGAGGGATTTCTGATGAAGGCACAGTGGCGGCTGGTGAGTTATTAACTTGGTGGTTGCAATTATTTGGAGAGAATTTCCGGGGTGGGGGGGAGGGTATGGAATATGAACGCAATTTAACACATTATTTTATATGATAAATTACACGTGGAATTATAAGTTTTTGTCTTAATTACAACATTTTTAACTTAAATCCATTAAAATGGTTTGGTTACCATTACGAACAAGTGAAAAATTTGTAGCTTTCAGTTAAGGGTACTAGCCTACAAATAGTAAAAATTAATAGTAAAATAGTAAATAAACTGAAAAAAAAACTATTTAAATAATGCATGAATAACATAGAAATCAGGCACATAATATGTTTAAATATCACTAACCTCATTTAAAAAGAGAGTCCATCCGTCTGTTCTTCAGATGGGCATATTTAATATAATTTTAATTTGATAATAAACATAACATTAACATAATCGAATTTATGAACTCGCCTCATATCCTATTTAGGAACTTGGCCTGTCCTTTTTTGTTCAAAAACTATTATTTGAATTGTATGGATGTTTGAAAATAGATTTGGGATAATTGGTTCAAACATTTTGGTAAAGGTTGTGGCCTATCTTTAAAACTATAATTAAATCACGAATGGCACGAATATTAATTATGAAAAGAATATTAACAGCTTTTGTTTGGCGTCTAATCAACACTACACTCTCTGTCTAGGCCCACTCAAATTGCTACAACTTATGAAGAATAATGTAAAAAGTTTTAAAAGCACTAGTGTAATAGTATCCAGATTAAATACACACACACACTAAAATATATTAACACAATCTAAAACAAATAAACAACAAACGCAGCTAGCCAAAATACAAGAACAAAACTAACAACACCTAACCTCAAAATGTCTTGCATTATTCACTAAACAAAACATGAAATATGAACATCAAAGCATTCTGGCTAGCAAACCCCTGGTGGCTGGTTGTAGAACTTTTATGCACCTGAAGGCTTTATGTGAGTTGCCATAGCAATACATTAGTTAAGTTACAAATTCCCCACCAGTTTCAATGCTAATAGCTGCATTAGGCTCTGGTTGCAGAAGCAGTGCGTTCCACGACGCTGCGCGCGAAGGTTGGGTTGACGTTCTTCGGCTTTTCAACGGTTTGGGGACATTCTTGGCTATAAGTTTTAGATTGAAATGAGGTTGATATTGATAATGCACTGATATTTAAAGAAATATTAATGTGATTAATTTTTTGTTTTATTTCTTGGGGGTTGTGCAACCAAACAACCACACAAGGAGCCGCCACTGTGAAGGCATAAGACATACCGAAACAAATTAAGAAGTAATAAAAAGAGGACACTGACGGAAAAGTATAAAGTATTGCACTTAATTAATTTGTATTTTTATTTTAAGTTGTTTTGTCTCGCAGTAGGCCTACATAATGTTTTCTCTTTTAATATGTATTATTCCTGCTATATCGTTACTTAATAATTTCATTTAGACATTAATATTATGTCTCGTAGTAGGCCTACATAATGTTTTCTCTTTTAATATTTATTATTCTTGCTATACCGTTACTTAATAATTTCATTTAGACATTAAATATTATGTCTCCTAGTAGGCCTACAAAATGTTTTCTCTTTTAATATTTATTATTATTCCTGCTATATCGTTACTTAATAATTTAATTTAGACATTAAATATTATGTCTTCTAGTCGGTCTACATAATGTTTTCTCTTTTAATATTTATTATTAGTTCCGCTATACCGTTACTTAATAATTTCATTTAGACATTAAATATTATGTCTCCTAGTAGGCCTACATAATGTTTTCTCTTTTAATATTTATTATTATTCCTGCTATATCGTTACTTAATAATTTCATTTAGACATTAAATATTATGTCTTCTAGTCGGTCTACAT
Source organism: Philaenus spumarius (assembly GCA_018207615.1). Classification (NCBI taxonomy): domain Eukaryota; kingdom Metazoa; phylum Arthropoda; class Insecta; order Hemiptera; family Aphrophoridae; genus Philaenus; species Philaenus spumarius. The sequence continues at coordinate 485,111 of JAGFPH010000146.1, forward strand.
AATGTTTTCTCTTTTAATATTTATTATTAGTTCTGCTATATCGTTACTTAATAATTTCATTTAGACATTAAATATTATGTCTTCTAGTAGGCCTAAATAATGTTTCTCTTTTAATATTTATTATTAGTTCTGCTATATCGTTACTTAATAATTTCATTTAGACATTAAATATTATGTCTCCTAGTAGGCCTAAATAATGTTTTCTATTTTAATATTTATTATTAGTTCTGCTATATTGTTACTTAATAATTTCATTTAGACATTAAATATTATGTCTCCTAGTAGGTCTAAATAATGTTTTCTCTTTTAATATTTATTATTATTCCTGCTATATCGTTACTTAATAATTACATTTAGACATTAAATATTATGTCTCCTAGAAGGCCTAAATAATGTTTTCTCTTTTAATATTTATTATTAGTTCTGCTATATCGTTACTTAATAATTTCATTTAGACATTAAACATTATGTCTTCTAGTAGGCCTACATAATATTTTCTCTTTTAATATTTATTATTATTCCTGCTATATCGTTACTTAATAATTTCATTTAGACATTAAACATTATGTCTTCTAGTAGGCCTACATAATATTTTCTCTTTTAATATTTATTATTATTCCTGCTGTATCGTTACTTAATAATTTCACTTAGACATTAAATATTATTTTCCATTTTACTTTCATGTTAACATTTCTCAAGCCAACAAATTTATTAAAAATCAACTATAAAACCTGAGAGGAAGGATTTTTTTTCTGGGAAACACTCAAGGGTTCCTCCAGTTTGTTTATATTTTTGAAATAAGCAAAAAATATAAATTGCACTTATATACAGTATAACAGTATCAGAAAACATATTTTCAACTTTTTTTTATTTCAATTTATGCTATTTTTACTATTGAAACTGTACTAGTCATAATAATTATAACAGTTTATTGGAACCGTTTGTAAAGCGTTTTCATAAATAGCTTGGAAATATTGACGGTACAACAATCAAGGCACAATCTAGGTAAAGTAACAACCGCTTAAGAGGTGCAAAGGTATAAAAACGTAAGCCTAGAAGTACATAATTATAGTTAGTTAACAATTAATTGAAACGAACAGCTTTAGTCCCGAATAATTACTCTTTTGTTGCAATGAATGGAATCGATTATTCAATATAATGGTCGGCAAGGAGTGAATGTAAATTTCACACTTTAAGCATTGGTGTCATTAATTACTTCAATTTAGTCTATGAAGTATTGAAATTAAGGCATAGTTTATATATTTTACACATTTTGCTAAATTAAATATGTAAAAGTATTTGCCAAAATAAAAACAGCTCCTTTTTTATGTAGTAACATAAAATGTAAATGTACGATTAATTCTCATTACCAGCATTAATTTTGTAAAAAAAGGCATAAATTTGACACACAAGTCACAAGTAAAAAGTACTTAGGTATTAAATGAATAAGAATGAACAAGTTCCTGTAAAAAATGAATAGACCTAAAAAAGAGACCGCACCAAAATGTCAGTCATATTGCAATACACCACCATCTTGGATTTTGCGAAAACCTTTTTAAATGTCAATATCTTAGCAACGAATAATATTTAAATTTTTTTTTAAATTGTGGCTTAAAAGCCAGTGTAGGTTTTTGTAGGAATAAGAAAGACTGATCTTATTTAAACATTTAAAAGTAGGTTCATTTATAAACCATATATTTTGTATTAATTGAGTTTTCTTGAAAAGTGATTATTTTATGAAAAATACCTTTTACTATACAAATAAAAAGAGTAAAATAGCTTTAGTGTTTTATTTAATAAGTTTAAATGTTACTAAATAGTTCATGTATTTGTTTAAACTCAAACGTTGTGCGAGCAGACAACTGGGTAAAAGTCGGAAGTTCCTGATTGAAAATGACTTCACAGTAAGTGTATGTTATTATATATAAATATAAATATATATATATTTGTTGGTTTTCCATCTTCGTTGTGCCTTCAATTTGGTAAGGTGTATGGAAATATTCTGTGGTTTATCGTGCAGTTAATAATAATAATATGATAAAATAAGGGTAGACAAATTTACTTAAAAGAACAAAATTGAATGTTGATGATCACAATGTTTATTATAATGCAGTTTTTACGAAAAGACTACATTTAGTTATAATTTTGAAACACAAAGAACTGAAATGTAATAACAGGACAGGCGCCAATAATTTGTGTATTATAATGTACATGTACATGTACTTGTATCAAGTAATATAATAATGAATACAATGTTTTAGTATTTTTTTCATTCAATTTCCTCTAACCTAAATGTTTTAGTAAATGTTGAAATTTTTAAACAAAGGTAAGTCTATAATCGTCCACTATATTTAGAAAAGATTTAAATTAGAGTTTTATCCAAGCTCAAATTCATTCGAGTTGCTTTGTCAAGTTGAAACTAAATTCATGAACTGCATTGTGGTTTGCTATTTAGGATTAAAATTTGACATCTCAAAAAAATCACTTACGACTAAGTTTAAAGAGTCAACTTTTGAAAATTTTGTAATAAGTTGGTGTTCATAAATGGAATCATTGCAGGATTATTAATATACCGTAGGTATAACTATTATTTTACTTTAACAGTATTTAATATAATTAAAAAGTCAAATTGCAACACACTGAACTTTTTATTTTGGTTTTGCTAAGATCAACAATTTTTCCATTTTGGCGGCATTTTCAAAATTGCAAAAGAAATAGAAACCCAACGTTCTACGCTGTTTTTAGATTCTATAAAAAAAAATAGAAAACGTTTTAGGTTTAGGAATTGTAGGCTCTTAAAGTTTCAAACGTTTGACATTTGGTGTATTTTCAGGTGATAAAATTTAGTACTCTCCATTATTGCATAAGTTGTAAATTTAATTAGGAGGGGAAAATACCAATGAAGAACCAAAATTAATATAAATAAAACTAAATAACCCGAAAAATTTACACTAATCTTGTTTTGATTAAGTTACAGTTTTTTTAACTGTCAATAATAAAGTGAATAATAATTTGGTAGGTCAAATTCAAATGGCTTATTTAAATTTAGAATGTTTATGATATTCACTCGTTAATAATAAAAAGTGCAGGGGTTACATTATAACTTTTTTTAAAATATTGGTCAGATTAATAGATCTAACTCATATATTATATTAATCACTCAATAACGTAAATAACATTTCAATTTTATTAGTTGTAATACTCAATATGTTATAATTCATGTTGTTGGCATAATCTCCAGAAAAAAGGAAACACCATTAACGTATTTTATATTGAGAACTGTAAAAGCTAATTTGGATTAAACAATTTGACAAGTATGTGAGGTGTAATAGAACCTCTTCTGATTTACTGAATGCTGTAAATATTATGCGCACTAGAAGCTTACCGCTCGTTCTTTACTTCTAAACTTCTCCGTGAGTGTGGTGAACTGTTCTCTTCTGTTATCCTTAGGTGTTGTATATGTGCCGTTCCATTCTTTAAACTTACAGACGTTCTTTCGTCTCCAGAACTGACCGATTCACTGTACACGCAACTCCACATTACAACAACTACCGTCAAACGTTTTATCAAATTTGTTTTCATTTTGCACATGAAAATTTATAATTTAACGTCAATAAATTTATTTTATAAACTAAAATGTTAATATTACAAAAACTGAAACACAAATCCACAGAACAATCAATCTACATAATTGTTGGGCGGTTAGGTTAGGTGTGACGAAGACGAAATACTGAGGTTAAAGAACGCATTGACAGGCTGCTTAGTTAACACTTTGACGGATTTTTCTAACAGTATTTCATGCTCCGTAGGATTAATTAGAACATGTATTCTTGTTGTTTAAACATACGAAACTAACGGCTTTATATGTAAATATGTTTAGCAGGAAGTCTTGTAACCGAGACTTATTAACAAGTGTGTCACATGAGCTCGATATTTGGCGTCGCATTTCGGCGTGTAATTGGTTCACCAATCTCAAATTACGCTAATTGTTTGAAATATTTTCATGGTAGGCTATATAAGTTTACATTATAAATCAAGAAGTGTTAAGCAATATTTACATGTCGTGGACAGATAAGAATGAAACACCTTAACGTAATTTATCTGATTCTAAGTACATTTTGGTAGAAAAATCTTCATATACCGGTCGTTCTTTTCAAATTTTAAAATTTTTCCTTATTCTCTGGAGCTAAAACTCTTCACCATCCAGACGATCCGTTTGAATTCAGTTCTTCATTCAGTAAATTTCCAATTTTGTACTCCCATTCTCCACAAATTAAAAAATGTGTGAACTCTTCCTCCAAATTAACACCTCGTCTTGCCATACCATCTATTTCCCCCTTCCCCTATCATAATTATTGGTAGCCTGTAGTTTTATGTCCGATAGATGTCCTTCTAGTTAGCCAAGAATCTATAAACCACACCTAATAGATATTATTATGTCACCTCCTTCAATAATATCTAATAATTATTTTTTCTTATTCATGAAGACTATTCTTTAACTAGTCTAGTTATTCTTCTTACCGAACAATTTAATTTTCTTATTGTCACTATCTAAAAATGTCCAAGTGTCCACTGCATACGAGTCGACGGGTCGAATAAGTCTTGTATACTCTATGTTTTCTACGGAGAAGCTTTGATGTTAGCACCGGTGAGTATAGTAGGATCGATTACCATTGATAATCCTGTTAAGATTTCCGTAAGTTAGTTTATTTTGATCGGTTAATTTGGATCTCAGACAGCTAAAACGTGGTTTACCTTAAAATTTGTATCCGTAATTTATATTTCTACCTTCCTCCAAATTTTCTGCTGTGGATTAATTGTAACTTTGTGACTATGTTTATTCCAAATATGGCCAATGACAAATAAACATATGATTATGATGCTTTCATGGATTTAGTTTTTCCCTCATTTACAAAAAGCCCTAAGTTCTGCACAACCCTTTCTAGTTCTTCCAACTCCTCCTTCATTATGTTTAAATTCTCACCTTTATATTTATTCAATTGAATAGGTGCAAAGTAAAGTTAATGCAGATCAAACATCTTTATACTTTCTATCCAGGCGGTTTTTTTCAATGTATCGGTTTGAAAAACCTGCTTGTGAAACCTCTTGAAATTGATAGAGTGGTTTAAACCTTTTTTAAAAAAGTACGGAGTTGTAATAATTGTATTTTCATGCGAACAGATTTTTGTGTAATACAAAATGAAAAATTACATTTCATGTTCAGAGTGATCCAACAATTTATTGACCGAGCAAAGCGAGGTCTCCGTTTTAACTCGACCGTTCGGCATTTCGTCTGTGTGTCTGTGTCTCACGATTACGGTCAAACGCCTTGACCGATTTTTATGATTTTTGCATGAATGTTCCTTATTCCTAGGCCGAGCCATCTATATATACGGGTTTTTCTATTTTTCATTTTTAACCCCTTAAATAAAATAAAAATAGCGACCGGACCGTTTCTCTCAGTGTAAGCTTTTTTCCAAAGCCAGTTTGTGGCGTAACCGTAAGTCGAAATTCAAAACAAATGACATTTTGCGAGTACAAAATTTGATTTTTAACAAAATTTTATTCTTGATTTTTTTCCGTATCTCTAACGGTAAGCTCACAAAATGGCCGTAAACTTCAAATTTGTTAAAAATCGTCCGAGTTTTTGTATTTTAAGCATGTTTTTATACGTTTATTCTAAACCAATTCAGAAGTGTTCCATAGATTTTTTGAAGATAAAGGTTCAAAGAACTCATATATGCCAGTAAAAAAATAATTGAAGTAAAATTAACAACGTTATTAAACATGCATGTTCATTAACTAAAGGAAAACGTTCAACTTTAGGCCTACATAAAAAGTAGTAAAAATTATTGTATTTTTTTTCATAAATGTAAAAACGTTTCGTAATTTAGTTCTAAATAGAATTGTATAAAAATATTTATCAATTTCAAATTTCTTATTTTGAAAACACCAGTTTTTATGTTCCTACTACAAGTCTGCTAAAAAAACTAGGCCTGTTTTGAATAGTAATTTAGGAATATATCCGTTGCCCAAAAATTACATATAATAAAAAGAAAGTGTAGAGGATAAGAAAGTGTAGAGAATAAATCAAAGAATTAAACTGTACACTTGTAAATTATCAGTGTAAATTTCATAAAAGTATTTGACTTAGCTTTACTTGGATTACAAAATGAGACGAAACAAATGAAACCTCTCGGCGATAAAGGACATAAAAAAAATGACCGATGGACACCGTGGACATGGGTTGAGATCAATATCACGACGTTTTAACATCGTTTGTTTTCCTTATTTATAACATTGGAATATGATATATGATATGGAAGTTATGGAACTATAAATACATTGTTAAGTTTTAGTTATTTAAGTATGTAAATATTTAATTCTATGTTGTCCCTCTATAACGCGATATTTTTAGCTATCTTACACATTATTAACCTAAATAAAACACAATGCCTCTAAAAGAAAATCTTTAGCAGTTAAAGCTCAAGAAAAGAAAAAAAACGAGAACTAGAAACCCCGGAATCGTGTGAATTGCAAAATAATGTTTCACTGGCTAAACCTTCTGCTTACTTCCTTACTGGCACACTATTTTTAACCTAAGCTATTTGTTATTTCAACGAGCGAGGTCTACTGTTCACAAAACTACTAGTATATACAAAAGTAACCCAAAATGTTTTTTTAAGTCAACTAAGTAACTGTGCTTGATTAGATACATTTTAAACTCCTTGCATACACTCCTGTGTTATAATGTGGATGGATGGGATAGTGAACAAAATATAATTTGTCGGTAGTTTTGAGAGATTGTTAGATTTGAATGTAACTGATGAGATTATTATTTGCTCCTCATGAGACAACGTTATGGCCGATTGATCGCCAATAGTAGAATTTACTGTTTTAAAGGTAGATAATTATTGAATATTTTAAAAATAATATTTTACAGTTGTTTACTAGCTCAGGGATCATTGGGGTTGAAACTATTGTAGTTATAAAGATATTCTAATGACTAAAGGAATGTCTGTATATTCTAATGAATTAATGCCAAATTAAATGATCTATTTATAGTTATAGATTTATCTTACCTATAAAAAAGTGTTTTATTAACATATTTGTGATAAATTTAATTTAATTTTATGGAAAGGGAAGATATTCGGTGATTTAAAATAGGCTACAATTTAATAAGACAGCAATAAAAAAGCAGTAAGCCAAAGTTATTGAAACTAGACTACATTTTTGTACTTAAAAGCCTAAAAGTGTTTCTATAAAAAATGTTTAACAATTGTCATCTAAGTCATAAAGAATACAGTAATACTAACATTAACTTTGACTACCGGCTGTTTGAACCAAAAAATTATTGAAATGAAGCATTTAATTATAAGCAACTTCACAGAGATCAAATTATCTTCAATTTTCAAGAAGCTTCTGTATACGGATTAAACAGATTATTCTAAATTTACCTTTGTAGAGGCAACCCATTAAAGGATTTATTTGTTGTTAAAGAAAACAATCTGAAGAACTAATCTGTAGATTTAATCTAAGAATGTACATACAGTCTACACTTCAAAAACTAATTTAAGACGGAATGCTGAAAAAACTCACACTCGAGCTCGTGCGTGTTTCTCACGCAATAAAGTAGCGTTTCTCAGGTGTTCCAGATAAGTAGTAAATAAAATACTCTGTATTTATTACTAAAATGATTAAATGGATGTTTGTGCGATATTTTACTTAGAATATCAGTGCTGAGGGACATATATATTTTAGTTTCAAACCGAGAGAAAATTTCGCCTTGGCTCCCGATCAATCACATTAAAATTCTCCCAGGCAACACATGATATCTTTACAACACATTAATTCTCAATTCAAATTTAAAACTGTACCTTGTTCTTCGATACTTCTCAATTCATTGTTAAACCGAACTCCACAGAGGAAACCAAATAATTGCCCACATTGTAAATGGATTGAAATTGTTGCCTCAGTTCATTCAGAATTCCATCTGTTGTTAGAATAGTCAACAATCAAAACTCTTTTCTTCTGAGAATTCATATTTTTCTTCTTCGCCCTTCTCCAAACACCCGCCAATGGGTATCTAGTGCCTAAAAAGTACATGATACCATATTAAAAAGTGATAATTAACTACCACCACGAGTGGAATTCATTTTGAAATATTTACCAACTTTATATCAGTAGCAACGCATCAACAATGCTGATTCAATATAATAAACTAACCAATAACAATAACCATAACATATTTTTCATCACTTTTTCACAAAAGTTTGTATCCGCTTAAAGCTTTCCTGTAAATTATACAAGTTTCCATATAACACTACAGGTTTAAGAACATTTTAGCTACAGCGCTTCGGAAATAAAAGGAAAAATGTGGTTCTGAACTACATTTTCGAGAACATTTTGTTACGCATCCAAGATTAATCTTGAACCATACCGTCACTTTTTGATTTATCGAATTAGTGATCGATGCATGACATCGTCTATGCGAACATTGCAGTCGAGCCCAAGCCCACACTATGTCGTCATGTTAACGTCTGTAATTAATTATGTTATCAAATATATATGTCCCACACAGTCCATAAGTTATAATAAAACGCTAAAACTTAAAAAAATATATGTTTGATTGACACCCTTAAATAAGTCCCTTCCAAATGAAATCCTACGAGGTATCAGGGTTATAGAATGTATTCTATAGTCCTGACGAGGTATGTCCTAATATATCAAACTCTGCACTGCCTCAAACGTATAGCCAATTATTTAAAAGTTTGAACTATGAAATATATGCAGGTTAACATGCTTTATTCTTCTGCCAAATAGTTATTGAAAAATTTACTATGATTGACATACAAACAAGTAGTCTATGCAGGATGTATCAGAGCGGGTGGCCGGCTTGTATAGCATTGAAACGAGAGTACTTAGACATTTAGTTTAAACTGATAACCCCCTATTTCAACCCCAAGGAATTCAGGGAAAAAGTTTTCAACTCTCTAAAATGCCCCAAAAGGGTATTTGGGGGGGGGGGTTTGGGAAATTTTCAAATGTAAAGGTAGGTCGTGTTGTACCTCATTTTAAAGGCCTCGATACACTGATCATTAAAAAAAAACTTTTTTCATTTATCTTGCACCGTCAATACAAGGTGGCCCGAAAAATCATAAAAACTTAAGTTTACATATCTTTTTACATCTGGCATAAATTTTTTTTAACAGCTACAATTTTTAAAGTACATTGACAAAGATGTGACCTTTTAAACAATACCTAATTTTGGTACGTTGTAAGTAGGCTTAAAAAATAACTGCTCACCAGTTAATTCCCTGGAACAGCTTACAGGTGTTCAAATTTTCGTCCATTTTGTTTCATACACAAATCAACACGGGTTAGAAAGGAATCAACTGCTCGCAGTACTTCCTCCGTGTTTATCGACGCCACTGCATTTATTATTCTATCTTGCATTTCTTCTCTTGTAGTAGGCCGATTTCTGTACACAATTTCTTTGAGTCTTCCCCATAAATAGAAGTCCATATATGTTAGATCAGGAGACCTCGGAGGAAAGTTTGTTGGGCCTCCTCTTCCTATCCATCGCCCAGGAAATTGCTGGTCCAAAGTTTGACGACCGTATTTCTATTTTCTTGTGGAACTTTTTGTAGCGAATTAGGTAAGATTTCTAACAAAAAATGATTGTACATATTTCCATTCAAATTATCTTCGAAGAAATGAGGCCCAATTATTCTATTACCTATGATTCCACACCAAGTGTTTTGTACCCAATATCTTTGGTTGTCAACCTCCCTCATCCAATGGGGGTTTTCGAATGCCCAATACCGCATATTGTGACGGTTACCCTCTCCATTACTTCGAAAAGTAGCTTCATAGAACCACAACACTTAACGGGAAAAAGGGATCTTCTTGGAGCTGTTCTTTGGCCCAAATACAAAAATTTTGTCTGTTCAGGAAGTCCTTTTCATCTAACTCTTGGTTGACTGACATTCGGTATGGGTGCAATTATTTTCTTTCAAAATTCTCCATACAGACATTGGGTTAATTCCGGATTCCACAGACAATCTTCTGAAACAATTGCTTGGTTTTTGTGGCCAGGGTTAGGCTGCACATGTCCCGTCTCGCTCACACGGTCTGCCAGTCTTATTGCCTAGACATTGGATGTTCCCTCTCTGGATACCTATTAGCATAAAGCGCAGCAGCAGCCGTAAAGTTTTGGTAACACTCCCTCAAAAACATAAGCATGTCAAAAGCTTCATTATTTCTGTACGCCATGTTGACACTGCACAAATATACCAAACTCCACTAACACAGAACGATTGTCAAAACAAACTGCCTAAGCAACAGCAAAACCTGCACTGAACCTTTAATAGTCTTTGACCGGGTGCAGTAAATTTAGATTAAACAATGACTCAAGTTTGAACAATATACCAGGAATACTCATGAATGAGCATCTAATTATTCAATGATCCTTATCTTTTCGTTATCAGTCAAATTCTTCATTCATTTAAAAGTGGGGGCGCTTCCATCGCTACTGTGGTATTATTATTAAATGTTCTTCATATTTCTTTGTTACAAATGTTATTACAGTATTATTTTATGTTAACTTAAATTTTCTTATGATTTAATGTTGACAACTAAAACCCGGAATTTTAAAAGAGAAAAACAATATTTTTCTGTAAATTTTAAGCCAATAGAGAAATGAAAAAAATACAAATATGAAAAATGTTGATAATTGTAAGGGCTTCAATTTGATATGTAAGATGACCCACGTTGCAATTTGAAAATTTTGAGATATTGACTTTTTTTATACTTCTAAAAGTTGTACATTTTGAAACCTGCTAAAAATGTGAGAAAACCTACCAAAATTAGGTATTGTTAGATGTTAAAAAAAATCTATGCGAGATGTAAAAAGATATGTAAACTTAAATTTTTATGATGTTTCGGGCCACCCTGTATTGACGGGGCAAGATAAATGAAAAAAGTTTTTTTAATGATCAGTGTACTGAGACCTTTAAAATGAGGTACAACACAACATACCTTTACATTTGAAAATTTCCCAAAATCCAACCCCCACCCCCAAAAATTTCCTTTTGGGGCATTTTAGAGGGTTGAAAATATTTTTCCTGAATTCCTTGGGGTCGAAATAGTGGGTTATCAGTTTAAACTAAATGTCTAAGTATACTCGTTTCAATGCTATACAAGCCGACCACCCGCTCTGATAAATCCTGTATAAACTACTTGTTTGTATGTCAATCATAGTAAATTTTTCAAGTACTATTTGGCAGAAGAATAAAGCATGTTAACCTGTATATATTTCACAGTTCAAACTTTTAAATAATTGGCTATACGTTTGAGGCAGTGCAAAGTTTGATATATTAGGACATACCTCGAATACTGATAGAATACTGTATAGTCATAGAAAACTAAAAAAGTCGTACAGATAAAAGCGAAGCTTTAATAAATTATATTGAAAAGTATAATCTTTAAATTCAATCTTATTCAATTTAAACATGGATTTTTTAAAGGGTAGAGGACCCAGCGACATTCTATATACAAACATATGGTTATTTCTCATCACATTATTTACAACTATAAGTGCACTTTAGGCCTAACTATTTACAATGAATTCACTAGTTCCAAATAATTATCACAGAAGGTTAGGCAATGAATTAACAGAAAGTATTTTTTTGACGAAGAATTAATAGAATGTTTTTCTTATTAAGTAGTAAGGAATTTTTAATAATTTTATAGTTTTTCGGATGAAGAATTCAAAATTAGATTTATTTGTGTTCAGAAAAAGGTTTCTATTCATATTTTGGATCTAATTTAAAACGTCTTGTTTTACACTACTATAATATATCAGAATTATGTTTCAATATAGTCAGATTGTTGATTACCTATTGATATTCTGCTACGTGAATGTTTCAACAGATTATTGGAGACATTGAACATGTGCATCAAATTACTGTAAACAAACTTATTAAGAATATTTCTCTCAAATTTAAATAATATTTATTTATGTTTGCTTTTTTAATTGATAGAGCCAATCATATTTTTGCATGTATAGTTTATTCGTTACTGTGATACTTAAAACTAAATTCATTCATAGGTTCCCGAAAAAAATGTTTACTTTAAAGTGGTTCAGCCCAAAATATTTTTCTTTTTAAACTAATAAATTCTTGTTTATTTGCCAGCTAGATTTGATCAAATAGGTTCCAAATATGTGCAATAATACACAAATTTTACAATTTTATTTTAAATCTGATAAATTAAGTTATCACTTTCAAAAAATGTGGAGAGAAGCCAGCATTTTTTTAAAAGTTTGAACATCATGTAATACTACTTTAAGGCTTTAATTTGGTAGTAAACGTTTGTGTCAACATGTGGAAAGATAAAGGATCTTTAGTCACAACTCGAGATGGTTGTTATGCTATCCACTATAGGTTCTAATCCAGCTATAGGTGTTGATTTTTTCCATGAATTCTATTCGCTGTCTTCATTAGTCTAACTGGCATAAAGTAAAAATAATAATATACCGTATTCTGTTACGTATTGTACATAAAATATAAATAAAAAATTTCAAATTTCCTTCCTAAAAAAGCAATACTATGAAATGATGTTTTTAAAACTTTACAGGTCATTGAATGTCTTAGTCCCATTAAAAAGACATTTGCAATTTTAAGCTCATAAAATGATTAATTATTTTAAGTTGAAAATCACACGCTACGGATAATTTGTCGACACTGAAGTATTTGAAGAGAAATAGACTACTAAGAAAGAAAGGTTGTCAGATGGCTGGGCCGACATGGAAGTTGCTCTCCGCACTTTTAATGAGAGTTTTTATCGTTACCTTGAGTACTGAGTCGCAGTACTGCACGTAGCATCATTAATGGCGTATGGAACATTGTTTTTACGGCCAGAAATCGACATTTCAACCTCTTAATTTTGGCCAGTTCATCAACATCTGCGGTCAAGTTTAATGACCTGCCATACTGATACACTCTAAACAACATTTCTTTTGTTGTTTCTCCAATTTAGTTGACAAGCTCAGTAATTGATAGCTTCACACGATTGTGATTTGTAACAGACCTATTGTTGACTTGGAAATTGGCTGTGGAGAATATTTGGAGGTTTTGGAAAAATAATTTATAAATAAACGAAGGATTAGTATTAGATATAAAAAATATTGCATTGATGATTAATAATGGTCTTATAATAAAATTTATTCCTTATATCATTAAAATAATCCATTATTTTCGTAATTCACCGAATGCATAATACGGGGCGAATAAAAATTAATTATTTCGATAGCTGATTTTGAGGTTAAAGATAAGGTCAGATATTTATAAACATAATTTTGGAAACTTTTTATTTTCCGTCTATCGGTCGTTATGTGTTTTTTTATTCAATAACAAGATGTAACTACAAGGACGACATGATGTAACTACTAAAATAAAAGAAATAGCAATAAATAATGGCGCGAGTAATCTTCTTGTTTTACTCGCGCCGTGCAGAAGTTATGCACGCATCCGAAAGATCCCTTGCTAATGAAATTGACTCATCTGAATTGGCCAAGTTCTCAGATATGAAATTAAACCTCAAGCAGATTTTTGATGTTTACTGTTTCCTTTCGATTTGTGTTAACTATAACAGCACAAAGATCATGAGAAATGATAATTTACAAAGGGACCTAAAAATAGTCTCTGTCAGAGATGAAATAAAACTGCACCATTAACAAATTGAAGTATGAGGACTCTTGGATGTAAAGGAGGTGGAGAGAAGACTGAAAAAAACCACTGGATGCAGGATGCATGATCATAAACACCAGACTACGTAATTGAACGAGAGGTTTCACACCGAACATGCAAGTGTGTTTAGCATCTCCTGGATGCAGGATGCATGCATCATAAACACCAGACTAAGTAATTGAACGAGAGGTTTCACACTGAACTTGCAAGTTCGTCTAGCATCCTGGATGCAGGATGTATACATCATAAACACCAGACTACATAATTGAACGATAGGTTTCACACTAAACTTACAAGTGCGTCTAGCATCTCCTGGATGCAGGATGTATGCATCATAAAAACCAGACTACGTAATTGAACGAGAGGTTTCACACCGAACTTGCAAGTGCGTCTAGCATCTTCTG
>JAGFPH010000146.1:528738-543282 GCA_018207615.1 Philaenus spumarius
TAGTTATTACAAAGTGTATAAGTGTATTAGATAAATCGTTTGCGTCGGCACATTCTGATATAAGTTTTTAGTCTAAGGACATCCCCGAAGCCTAACGTACTTCATAGATCATGGCTACTAGGTTTAGGAAAAAACAAAATGTAGGTTAGGAAAATAGCGTTCCCGCCACCACTCCACGCCCACCTCCACCCCCCACACCCACCCACACCCCCACGCCCACTCCACACTCACCCAAGGTCCACCCCCACACTCACCCAAGGGTTTAGAGTCGCGTGATTGGCCCCCCACCCCTTTGGTTCTCAGGTGCCGTATCCTCTACTGTTCTTTATGTTCTGTTTTAAACCAACGTGACATTGCCTATTAAACTGATTTAAATTTATTTTTATTTTTCATAATTGTAATAAATAACGAAAACTTATTTATTTTCTCCAGGCACTTATAAGATATGACCAAAGTTTAAAATACAAAAAGGTCCAACTTTAAAAACTCTTTAGTTTGGGAAAAAAAATAACTAATTTTCCATTTAAATTTTTTTACTATGGGCTGTTTCCATAAATTCTAAATTTCGTATGTAAAAACTTGTGGGAAAATGCCCAATTTGGGCGCTGTTTGAACGTACATATCATTAGCCGTGTTTGGTAAATTGCTAGTTTATTTTGTAGTAAATAAAACACAAAAACTAAAAGTATGCGAGACCACTCAAAACGGCACTAATTAATTATTTTTTCAACGTGTTTTCTTTAAAAGATGTTTAAAGTAATGTTTGTATTTGATTTTTGGAAAACCCCCAAATATATTAATTTGACTTTTAGGTGCGAAATAATATTGTTTCAGTAAAAACCAAATGTATAAACTTTTTCTTTTAGTTTGAATTGCGTCAGAACGAAATGACTGTTATTTTTCCTTTTACGTAAATCTAGTCTTTACATTCTCGTCTTTTATGCATGTTTACTTTGTCCAACTAAATACAACCTTTGAGTTGAATGGGACAATGAGAATCATTGGTCACCGTTAAACGGAAGAGATTGATTGGTGTAAGTTGAACTATCCTACAGCCTCTATGATTGCCTGACATAATAATGAGTAAAAGCTAATGTATACTCGTAAGAAAAATTGTCAACCTGATTTGCATGATCGGGTGAATTATGCTATCGAAAGCATGATTTCTAGAAACTATACAGATAGAGTGTGAATACCATCTGTTTAATCTTCTAGTCACATGTCGAAATTTTTTAAAGTAATTAATAAAACATTGTTTTTGCTAATACAAAATTATTTAATATTATTATTAAGGTAATCATTTATTTCAACCTTGAATATATTAAGCTATAAACTTTTCCAGTGAAATAGAATGATCAAGTAAAGTATGAAAAGAAAATTGGTGCATTGTATTCAAAATAAATAACAAAAGCGATTAGTTAAAATAAGTCTCAAAACAATTTTTGTTGAAGGTTTCTTTAAAAAAAACCTAGATAATTTGACATCTGTCTCCCGGAAATACAATCTTACAGATACTGGATTTAATTAAACGTATCAATATTGTATTTTATTTATGCCAGTCCTTACAATTGTTATGTACACAAAACCTTTTTTGCAATGCTTATCACAGATAATCACATTATTATTATTATGAGTATTTCTCAGCAGATGTTTTGATTGCTTGCAAGACTGAATTCAACAGTAGATTAAAATTGTCTTCGCTGTTTCTTCTCTGCGCACTAAATACCGCACTCGCAGAATTGTACAGGCTTTGTATAAACGTCATCCTGTGCCTAAATAGAGCTACCAAAATTAACCAAATAACATACATTGAAAAATAAGCGCTGAAAAATAAAGGTAAATACCACAGTTTCACTCCAAGATGTATTGTTGCATATTCTGGTTCTGGCTGTATTACTGTAGGAGGATCATAAATATATCCGCCTTTAGGAGGAGGTGGTGTTGGAGGTTTGTAATCATAACCTTGAGGAGGAGAAGGTGGTGGTGGGGGTTTGTAATCGTACCCTTCTGAAGGATGCAAGGGAGGTTTGTAATCATAGCCTTTAGGAGGAGGAGGTGGTGGTGGGAGTTTGTAATCGTATCCTTCTGAAGGATGCAAGGGAGGTTTGTAATCATAGCCTTTAGTAGGAGGAGGAGGTGGTGGTGGGGGTTTGTAATCGTATCCTTCTGAAGGATGCAAGGGAGGTTTGTAATCATAGCTTTTAGTAGGAGGAGGAGGTGGTGGTGGGGGTTTGTAATCGTATTCCTCTGTAGGTTGAGGAGGAGGTGGTGGTGGGGGTTTGTAATCGTATCCTTCAGCGGGTTGTGGAGGTGATTTGATATCATAACCTTTAGGAGGCTCGAATGTGTTTTCTTTAGTGAAGAGAGGTGATAATACTTGTTCAACATTAGGAGATGAAACCATATTAGGTGGTGAAAGGTATTGAAGAGGATTATAGCCGTTTTCGTTTTTAGCAGAAACTGGTTTTTTACTATAGTTTCCACTGTTGAACGATTGGTAGTTGTAAGCTGTGATATCTGAATTGAGCTCATCTAAAATGTTTCCATAATCTTGGACATTTTGATCCTTTATCAGCTGAGAGGTTCCATCTTCCAAACTGATTTGCTCATTTTCCGGTTGAGAAATTATTTCAACCGATGGAACTAACTGGTAATCTTGAGTGTTTCCGTTGCCTATTGTATTTTGAAATTCACTAGGTCCTTTATTTGTTGTTTGGTAAAAACTATTTTTAACAACACCATTAAAATTGTCATCTTGGAATAATTCAACCGAAGGAACTATTTGGTAATTTGGATCATTAACGTGTAACTTAGGTTTATCTTTTGCCCCAATGCTATAATGATTATCAGTTTTAGAATCATCATCAGTGTTTGGGTGGACATCGGTTTGCAACTCATTTTCATAATTTTCATTTTGTAAGCGTTCTGCTGACGAAATCAACTTGTACTCTGGACTGACTAGACTGTTATTTTTGTTTTCCGTACTATTACTGTTTTCAGCTACCATGTAAATATTTGAATAATATCCATACTGAGGTAAAATGTTCGAGTTATCTTGATGGTTCAAGGGGAGAACATTTTCCATCTCCATCAAATCTTTTAAAGGATTAACAGATGCAATTGGTCGATCATTAGAAACAGAAATAGTTCCTTGATCAGGAGTTTCAAGTTCTGAATTCGGTAGAGAGTTAGAAGGTGTTGAGTATATCATTTCCTTCTGGAAAGAGTTTTCATATTCATTCCTGAGCGATACACTGTTGTTAAAATGACTCTCATCTAATCGGTCGTTTTCATTTTCCATATTTGGTCTTAGATCGTAGAATGACACTGTGTCGATATTGCCATCAAAACCTCTGATCTGGTTTTCATCTTGGATGCGTTTAATAGAGTCTGGGAGAATTAGCTCCCTCGCATGTTTAAAATTGCTGGAATAAAAGAACGACACTTTAGTTACTGTGTTTTTTCGCATTCAATAAATGAATCAGAAATAATTCAATATTGGAAAGCCCTTATCTTAAAGATAAAACAACTCGAAACTGCAGAAGCGTTTATTTAAACATCATTGTTTACAACATCAACAATTTAATTAGTCCCATTAGAATAACTTGTAATTTGTATACTAATAATAAAAACAATAGAGTAATAATATAACATTATTTTATTGTTTTTTTACAATTCTAGTGAATGCAAAATTATAAAATATTTTTTATGAAATACATGATATATTGTTCTTATTTATAATAGTGTTTGTATCTTAGCACTATCAAAATAAATTTAAAATAAAACGTGGGCTACTAGATAAATATTGAAGAGATGGATTTTTCTTTTCTGTTATCTATATTTGTAGTTTCATCGCACTTAAACTGTACATTTTGCCTAATGAATGCCATCAGAGCAAATCGGGGATAAATTCAAAATATTAGCTTCCTAGAGAACAAGAGATAAAAAGTGAATTCTTGAGTCTTTAACTATTTTGTAATTTAAAATTTAGGTTTTTTAGAGTATTTTTATTACTTATAAATCTACATGCAGAACTTTTATTGGAACAATGTATATAATATATTACGACTGCAAATTGATAACTTATTCTCCTTGTAAATATTTGTTGGCAGATTCTTTTATTGCTTTTGTGATTATGTTGTAAATATCGTTTATGTTATCACTCCGAGCTGTAGATAGCACACTAGTCGCAGCGTTGAACATTTGCTCAGGAAATAATATCTTATGTCTGGCAATTGCCAGTACAATTAAAACACCAACGTAAAATATAAAATAAGCACTAAAAAACATTGGGATGTACCAAAGTTTCGGCCCTAAATAATAATACGTATAGTCAGTAGTTTGTCGCGTTTCTTCTGAGTCCGGAGGGTTTGGTAAGTATTGATTGGATGGCTTAGGGTAATAATATCCTTCGGTTGTTGGTGGAGGATGGTAGTAATATCCTCCAGTAGGAACTGGTGGTTGGTAATTGTAAGCTGTAAGCTGAGGGGGGGAATTTGGTGGTGAGTAATCAGTTTGCAGATTGGTTTCACTATCTCGTTGTGAGCTTTCTTGGTTGATAGGTGCTTTGAGGTAACTGGTTTGAACAAAGGTTTGGTCATTGCCACTTTGATCATTGATGTCAAATGTTTGTTGATCACTTGATGAAGACACTTCTCGTACTTCTCCTTCGCCCTCAACACCTTCTTCATAAGTCGTCGGGTGATATCTGTCTTGGGCCACTTTTTGCTGAGAATTCTTAAAAGGATATATGTTATAAAATCTTCTATTAAATGATTGTCTTGTTGGTTGTACGGAGGAAGGATAGGCAGTTATGACGTGTGATCCTTTTTGACTAGATCCTGAGTGAATTGACTCCCAGTCATAGCGTCCATATCTCAATCTTGTTCTCTCAACAAGTTTTTTATCTGTATCCTTTAGGTGGATTCTATTTGTCCATGGAATTTTATCACTGAAATAAAATAAGCTAATATTAGAGTCCAGTCAAATCATATATTTAACATTTTGTTATTCAAGTATTACTCCAGTTAGCTTTACTTCATTTTGTAAAGATTACGTACATGTCTTTGTTCTTAATTATCTCTTTCGTAATCCCTGTGCTACAATCTTTCCTACAATCTGGCATAATATTTTCGCTGGAATTTCATTTTTTTAAATTATTTTTGGTTTAGTAGTTCTAATTTCGGTAAATCATATCCAATTCCATAGTGCCAAGAGAGCTTTCCTGAATGTCGCTTCTCCACCTCAGCTTCTGTTATGGTCAATCTAATGGTATTTGTAGACAGTAGATATTATGTTTGTATATTTTAACATAAAGTGGACAGTTGCACTTATGAATAAGTATAACAAAACGTGTAACATACATATACAAAGCTTAACTCTACTTGTATGGTATGGTATATTATTGTAACCATTGTTTAATCCATTTAGAAACATCCAAACATAAATTTAGGTTAGCTATTTTATTCAAATAACGGTATTTGATGCATTATCTTTTCAATACAAATACATTCACACATTATTTTATGCATCGTATTGTATTAAAGCAAATACTTGAATAGAACGCAAAATATTAATGGTTTTGGCTTATGACACCAAACTATTACTCTAATTGAGGATAATTACTAATTTCTTTGTATTCATAAATTGATTATTTTAAGAAATTTTTTTTCAAATATCATATTTATATGCTCTTATATAGAAAAATAATTGATTTTACAGCTTTTATAAAAGTTTTTCACAATTTAATATGAGTATGTTAAAGGAATATGCCAGTAACTTAAGTTTTGAGGAACTTATTTTCATTCAAATTTGTATAATTTTTTTTTTATATTTTCATTGAAATATAAATTCTATTTGTATTAATAATAATTATTATGTTTAATACATTGGAACGTTAACCAAAAAAGTAAACAAACATAGCTTCGTGTTTACACTTACTACACGATTGTTTATTAAACACGTGATCAAGAACGCACTGAGACTTTAATGATAACATTCACTATTTATAACTTTTGAGATGTTTGCATTACAAGTACTTCTTTCCTGCAGTTTCCAGAGCTGTTAGAATTGAATCTGTGAAACCCGCTTCTACTAAGCTTCTTTCATGGCCCCTATTAGGGGGCCCATAAGTCGGTGGACCATATCTAGGAGGACCATAGGTTGGTGGACCGTAACTAGGTGGCCCATAACTAGGTGGTCCATAACTAGGTTCGGGCGGTTTCACAATTGGTGGTTCTTTCTGAGGAAACAAAATCTTATGACGTGAAATAGATTTTATAATCAAAGCAGTTACATAAAACAAGAAGTACACACTGAAGAACAATGGGAGATACCACAGTTTCGGTCCGATAAAATAGTATCCATATTGCCCAGGACTTAGTTGTCGCGATCCTTCCTTGTCAACAGAATAAGACGTTACCAACCTTTTATTCGAGTTATTGTCCAGTTTATTCAAAGATACTTTGTTCAGTTCTACAATTTTAATTTCTTCTAACGTCTTGGGGTTATTAGATTTATTAGAAATTACTGATTGTGAAATATTCATATCTATGTTTATTTTACTATTTCGTTTTAAATACCTTAGTGCTATTGGATCTTCGCTTTCACCGAGTTGATGTTCTTTTTCTGATGTCAGACTTAAGTGATGATCTGTTTTGGATAGCAATATTGGTGTAGTTTTCGTAACAAAGTCAGAAGTATTATTTGTGTTGATTTCAGCCTGTTTACTAACAATGAAGTTGAACTTGCCTCCATTCTGTTTGTTGTTATTTAAAATTGATTTATTATTTTCTGTACTAGTTTTGTTACTAACTATACTCTCTTGGTATTTGTTATAGTTCTTTAAAGGAGACATCTGTTTCGTAACTGTTTCTTCTGAGATAGATTTTATTATTATCTCCATTGTGTTGTTGCCAATACTGAAAGTACAACATAAATAAATTTGAAACATATCGAAACAAATTATTCGAAAGTATAAGTCTTTAAACTGCAATTAACTTTTTGATAATAGTAATTCCTGATGATTAATTAACCTGTTCGTCCTATATATATAAAAACCCAGATAATACTGTATCAATCTTAATTGAAAAATTAAGTAATTTTGAAATTCAATATTAAATTCAAATATAATAAATATAATAATTGATATTTATTTACATTATTCTTAAGTATTTTATGAATATTTAATATTTTATCCTTTTAGCTCTAGGAAATAAAAAAATTCCTTTTCTTTATTAATTATTTGATACTTTTATGTTTAGATTGAAACGAAAAGAAATACGAATGCTTAAGAATAAACTAATGTTGTTGTTAGTTTGAATATGTTTGTATTTAAAAAATAAATTACACAGAAACAGTATGCAATAAATACTCCAGAATTACAAATAATTAAAAATCGCCTTAGTATACATTTTTCATCAAAAATATGTATGTAATGTAATTACATAACTACATTACAATAAATTTCACATCAATGAACTATTTCTTAGAATATTAAAATGTATTGCCAATTTGTACAAAGCCATTTATATTTAGTACCAGCTGAATACCCGTGCTTCGCTACGGGGAATTGTTTTGCATCAATATGTTACATAATTGTAATATTTCTCCCTCATTTTCTTTCAAGTTTTATTTAACGAAAGTGAATTATTACATGTATTTTCAATTAGTTTGGTGTGTTTTGTTCATTGGCTGCCCGTCAATAGTCTTTGGTCGGTAAATCATAGTCTTAGCTGGTCATAGTCTTAGTTGTAGACCGAACAGATACGACTTTAATATGCGCATGCATAGATCGGGATGGATGTGATCAGCTTTACGCATTTAAATATTTCCTTAAAATTAATAAATGCCAAATTTCAGATCTCTAGCTTAAAGGAAAGAATACCAATTAATATTTATAGTTTTTAGGGGTTGTTACCACATTTTCACCACTTAGCAGCACGTAACAAAATGTAAAACTGGTTTACTTTTTATGTATTTTGCAAGAAATACATGTACAAACTTTCAGCTTTCTAGCTTTAAGAAAATTATAACAAACAACATTTGTTTTTTAGTGGATGTTTCAACCCTTAAAGGCAAAATATTTTAAAATTATTTCTTAGTGCGTCTCTAGTGCCTAGAGCATATTTTACGTGTACCAAATTTCACGTTCCTCAACGTTATTCAATAATTAATGTTTATAGTTTTAGGGGTTGTTACTACTTTTCAATCCCTTAGCAGAACGTTACAAAGTGTAAAACTGGTTTATTTTATATGCATCTTGTAAGAAATTAATGTAAAAAATTTCAGCTCTCTAGCTTTCAGGAAAGTATAAAAATTAATATTAATTGTTTTAGGGGTTGTTACTACATTTAGACCCCTTAGCAGAACGTGACAAAAAGTTAAACTGGTTTACTTTTTCTATGTATTTTAAGAAATAAATATACAAAATTTCAGCTTTCTAGCTTTAAGGAAAGTAAACAAATAATATGTATAGTTTTGGGGATTGTTTCAACCCTTCAAGGCCATATATTTTAAAATCCTTTCTTAGTGCGCCTATTCTAGTACCAAATTTCACGGTCCTAGGAGGTATTCAATTGTTATTTATAGTTTTAATGGTATATACTACATTTTCACCTCTTAGCAGAACGTTACAAAATGTAAAATTGGTTTATTTTTTCTACGTATCCTGTAATAAATAAATTTACAAATTATCAGATCTCTAACTTTAAGGAAGATATAAAAATGTATATTTATTGTTTGTTGGGATTGTTATCACATTTTTACCCCTAGCAAGACGTAAGGAAATGTAAAACTTGCTTACTTTTTATATGTATCTTGTAAGAAATAAATGTAAAAATTTCAGCTTTTTGACTTTAAGGAAAGTATAACAATCAGGATAGATTTGATCAGCTTTACGCATTTAAATATTTTCTTAAAATTAATTAATGCCAAATTTCAGATCTCTAGCTTTAAGGAAAGAATACCAATTAATATGCATGGTTTTAGGGGTTGTTTCAACCCTTAAACGCGGAATATTTCAAAATTCTTTCATAGTGCACCTCTAGGGCATATGAGCAATATGTGTAACAAATTCCACGTTCCTAGGCACTATGGTTTTTGAGATATAAAACCAACAATATTTATGGTTTTAAGGGTTGTTTCAGCCCTTAAATTCGAACTATTTTTAAATCCTTTCTTAGAGCGCCTCTAGCACCTATGAGCAATATGTGTACCAAATTCCATTTTCCTAGGTCGTATGGTTTTTGAGATATAAAACAAGCAATATTTGGTTTTTAGGGGTTGTTTCAACCCTTAAACGCAAAATATTTCAAAATCTTTTCTTATTGCACCTCTAGCACCTATGAGCAATTTGTGTTCCAAATTCCACGTTCCTAGGTAGTATAGTTTTTGAGATATAAAACAAACAATATTTATAGTTTTAGGGGTTGTTTCAACCCTTAAAGGCGAACAATATAGCAATATTATTTCCTAGTGCAAATCTAAGGCCTATGAGAATATGTGCACCAAATTCCACGTCCTTAGGCCATATGGTTTTTGAAATATAAAACAAACAATATTTATGGTTGTAGGGGTTGTTTCAACCCTTAAACGCGAAATATTTCAAAATGCTCTCATAGTGCACCTCTAGGGCATATGAGCAATATGTGTAACAAATTCCACGTTCCTAGGCCATATGGTTTTTGAAATATAAAACAAACGATATTTATGGTTTTAGGGGTTGTTTCAACCCTTAAACGCAAAAT
Organism: Philaenus spumarius; assembly: GCA_018207615.1. Lineage (NCBI taxonomy): Eukaryota > Metazoa > Arthropoda > Insecta > Hemiptera > Aphrophoridae > Philaenus > Philaenus spumarius. Next base: position 538,485 of record JAGFPH010000146.1, read on the forward strand.
ATTTCAAACTCCTTTCTTAGTGCGCCTCTAGGGCCTATGAGCAATATGTGTACCAAATTTCACATTCCTAGGATTTATGGTTTTCGAGATACTGTGATGAGTTAGTCAGTCAGTGTATTTCAGCTTTATATAGATTAATATTTGAAAATACAAACTTATTTTGTACACAATACTTTAGGAAATGTGGGATAAGTAACACTAATGTGTCTCAGAGTTTTATCAGAATATTAATCTTGCAGTAGTTTATTAATCTCACCGTAGATTGTCTCGGAAATAATTTCGGTAAATTTATTAGAAAAATAATTTATACAAATGCATACTTCATCTTTTTGCCATTATGTTGTAACCCTGCTTAATCTTCATAAATAGGTCAAATTAAATCACTTGTTAACAAACTGTCACATTTGTATGTTTTCACTTTGAGTGAATGTGTAGATTTATTTAGGAAGTATAAGTACATTGGTATTATTATTTAAAAAGAAATTATACTGGTACTACAGAAAGTATAAAGACCGATGCATAGTGATAGTAAAGTTTAAAATTTGGTAATATATAGGTTAAATATATTTTTATCAATCACAATATTATAAAGATTTTTATTTTTAAAACAGTAAGATTAGTCCAGAGATCATGAAAAGAGTGTTACTCTTATATTAGTACTTTTAGGGTTAGAAATACTTAAAAGGTGCATTGAAAATGAGATAAGATCAGTTTGTTAAACTAATTGATATTTTTGAGCCTGGGATTTTGAATTTAGTAGGCCTACTTTCGGGTCACAATTCAATTTTAAAAGTCATTTGTCTTAAGTATATCTTTAAAATAAGCATGCCTTTAAAATTAAAAATTGTTAATATATTTTAAGAACATCAAGTAGTACGGCTTACTACATAGAACAACTTTATACATTTGGTTGTTTGGTAAAGAGTGTAACTGTATGCAAATAAGACTTCTATGTTTATAATGTTAGTTTTCCCAGAACTGGAACTGGTTCCATGACCATTCAGAAATAAAGGATTTACACTTTTATGTATTGTCTATTTTATTGTTAGCTAAATTACTTAAATGGATGTTATTTATAGCCAGTGATAGTTTTTACGCGAGGGTTTCAGCCAAGGGTTTTTGAGCTCTCATAAAAATTTAGGTCGTAAATATTGTGGTTTCATTTCTGGTCTAAACAAAAATAATAAAATAATTCTGTATTTAGATTTAGGACTGAAGGCTTACCACTATCTTTAGTTGTATATTTTTTCTGGTTATACCGTCAAATTAAAATAATACAAGTATATTCCACTGTGGTTTCATATATAAATAATTATAATGTTACAATTTAAATTTATCTTCAAAATAAATAAATAGAATAATTATTAATAAAACAATTGACTTTATCTACTAACACAATCTAAAGTATATGTGAAGTTAGCAGGTTAATGTTAGTAAAATATGTACTTTAGCATATTATGTACCTTTGTAAATAATGTTATTATAATAGTTTTAAAATATTTTGTACACAAAAACAGTTTAATCGTCTTTTAAAGTAAAAATGCCTTTATTTCCCAACTTGATGTATGATGATTCAGATGCAAGGACATAGAATGTTGTTAAACACATAGTTTACATTTTTTAACAATTGAAAAAAAAACATTTGTTTAATGAATTTATTGTACTTTTTTATAATCTTAATTATATCCTTACAGTTTATTATTTTGCTATACAAGCTTTTTTTCTTTTTTTTATGTATGAAATATTATTTTTACAAAATTAGAGTTTTAATATTTAAGTTATTAATTTAGTTTATAATGTTTGTAAGTTGCTTTAAATACAGTTTGACAAAATATAACTATGAAGGAGACGTCTATATTGATTCAATTTAAATAATATCGCAGTTCCGAAATTCATTATTGCTAGAATTATTATTTCAAGCTTATGAGTATTCAGTCTGCATTTTACATTTTATTTCTTCTCTGTTATAGTAACATAAAATAAAGATATGGCATTTTTATTATTATTAAGTAATTTATGATTGTTTTGTGAATAATATACATATATATAAACAGCTTTAAAATAAAATATGATTTATTTATAATGTGGATGTGTTAAGTAATTATTGATGTTGTTGATTTTAAATTAAATTTCCCTTTAACAAAAATATTTTATAAATACTGTATTACCAATTTTGTTTTAAGTTTATTTTTATGACCAAGTTTATCTATAAATAAAATAAAATGATGACTATTGACAATGGGAATAAATTGAATACCTTTCTTTCCTGTTTGTTACAGTCTGATTGATAGCAGCACACAACGTAATTAAAACACATAATATATAAAAACTACTATACAAATTATGTAGCAGACCTCCTCTATGTGTTGACAGCATATTTTCTGTTGAAACTATAATCTGCAGTGTTAGTTAATAACGTTCCCAACAAAGTGCAATGGACATGCATTTAAGTGCATATTAGTACAGTCGTTTTATTATCATACAAGTGCGAATCGTTACTTAATTATAGGCTATTGCACCTTTAGCAACGGTAAATCATCCGAGTTAATTGAAACAATCCTATAAGTGCTGCAATAGTAAACAGATATATACTTTTCGTACTGTATGTACTCCATTATTATTTACTAACACGCAATTATTTACTTTTATTATATACTAATTTAATTCATACAAATCGTTGTAATATATGTAATTTGTATTGTAAGTTTTACGAGGATAAACTCTCAATTTAATCAGATCCATTCAAAAGAGCTTCTTAGAATTTACAATTTATTTCTTAAATCATTATTTAACATTTGAATAAAAGAAGTAATTTATTTAAAAAACTTACAAATTTAGACTTTAGAATATTTTAATTTATCTTACATTTAGTATATTTAGTTCAATTGATATTAAGACTGATTAATGTTAAACCCCTGTTCTTTAGCAGTGATGTACGAGACCGAAAAGAGACTTGGGCTGGTCGTAGTCTCGTCTCTTATTCTCGTTCGAGACTCTCAAGTCTCGTCTCGTGGGTGAATCAACATATTTTGGACAGGATAAGATTCAGTCCTACCTTTTAAATATATATGCTAAATGTAAGTGGTTTAAATAAAATTATTACAAATTAGTTTATGTCTTTAAGTTTCTAATATGATCAAAATATATAAAATTATGCTGATGATTTATTAATATATATAATGTATTTTATAAGAATAGCCCATAATGTTAAAATGATTGTATATTGTACTGTAATATAAAATTGTGAACTGTATCTATACAAAATATTCTTTAATTAAGAACACATAGAAAGTAATTATATTAATTATTTTAAAAATGTGTTACAGTATAAAATTTCCAGATATTATTGAGACTAATGAGTAGCATTTAGAATCTACTCAGTGAGCAAAGTTTAAAGTTAAAACTGTTCCAAGCAGTCGCAAACCTGTAAAAGATTAGGAACCTAGATGTATAAAGTTCATGTATACCAACCAACATTTTGATCTCAATTATGTTTTTATTACATTTGTTTCTTACGGCAAATAATTTCGACAATTATCGTCGTGTTGCCTACCTACTCAAAAGATTGTTGTTTATTTCTGAGTATTTGTGTTAGCAATACATTAATTTATAGGATATCTGGGGATACCTTTTTACTTTCTCACTATACTATAGAGAAAGTATAGTAGTAGCAAAAAAATCGATGTTGAGATTTTTGTGGAAATATCCGTTTTGGGAGCCCCTGAGTCCAAAAAAGTGTTTTTTAACAAAATGTCTGTCTGTATGTCTGTTTATCTTTCTGTCAGTGTGTATACAAAGCAAGAGAGAAAACTATTCGATCAATTTCGAACAAATTTTAACCAAACATGTCAATCAGGCCTATATAGATGCACGAAAGTGTTTTGAAAAATTTAGAAAAACAACCCTCTTTTTGGCCAAAAAAACCCAAAAAATCAGTTATTATTTTTTTATAAAAAAACGGCTGTACCGATTTTGATCAAATTTGGCTTATTTGTAGCCCTTAATGTACCCTACCATATTAAAAAAACCGCATCTTTCTAAAAATTCTCGTTTAGCTAATAATAATAATATTTATTACTTACTCTCTACTTTAATGAATCCCCTCTCCTACTTTAATACAGTTATGAAGTCACAGTAAATCTGTTTAATAATTTAAATATGTTTGTGAGAAAGTATGTGCCAGTTTCTCGTACCGTTTATTTAATATGGTACCTAAAAGTAAATAATGAGCTGGACTTGTGAGAACAATATAGATGAAATAAAACAATAACACAAAATCTCACAACAAATACGTTTAGTTGTAGTTTGGCTTTTGTAGCTTTATCACTGAGGATGGCGACTTTGTCGTTGAGACGCGTTTGATTTATTAAACGTATTTGTTGTGAGATTATGTGTTATTGTTTTATTTTATCTAATATGGTACCGTTTATTTAACCCAAAGCTAAAACCCAAACACGTTTCTTTAATTTACAATTTATGTTTTAGGAGTTATTTAATACATACTGTACAGTTTTGTGAATTTGTATTTAATAATGACTGTATAGTTTTATGTATTATTTGTATTTAATAATGACTGTATAGTTTTGTGAATTTGTATTTAATACTAACTTTATAGTTTTGTATATTTGTATTTAATAATGACTGTATATTTTTGTGTATTTGTATTTAATACTAACTGTATAGTTTTTTATTTTTGTATTTAATAATGACTGTATAGTTTTGTATATTTGTATTTAATACTAACTGTATAGTTTGTATATTTGTATTTAATAATGACTGTATAGTTTTGTGTATTTGT
>JAGFPH010000146.1:546497-557533 GCA_018207615.1 Philaenus spumarius
GAGTAACTGTCTTGATTGTCTGAAGCTTGAAGGTAACTATCTTGCAAAGGATCTTGCCCGTTACCACTTGGGACAATTTCAACTGATGGAATTATTTCGTAGTTATGATTACTTTCTTGAAACGAATACTCTAAGTTGTCCGCAGTACTTTGAAATTGCTGCCCTGATTCTTCGTTGGTTGTCGGGTGAAATCTATCTTGAGCAGATATTTCCGAGTTTATATCTCGGTTCTGTTTGTTTTTTATGTTTTGAGGATAATATGAAACATACAAAGCAGGTTGGTTGTCAGAATTTATCCGAGTTTCTAGAGAAGATGTCGTTAAGTGCTGCTGATATTCTTTTTCTGGTTTGAATTGTTTCTGTACCTTCATGTCAGTTTTATTGTTTGATCTAGTGTCATCTGAACTGTCATCGTAACGAGAACCAATGATAATAGATTTGTCACTATTTGTATCTGTTTCGTCGGAAACAAGATGGTAAGAAGCCACTGTATAACTGTTTCCATTTGAAGTTCTGATCTTGTTTTTTTCTTGGATACTTTTTATCGTGTCGGGAAGAATTAGTTCCTTTGAATGTCTAACAGAGCTGGAATAAAAGAACGGACTTTCAAAATATGAACATTATAAAATCATCTATATCAGTTTTTTTTAATACGTCACAATAACTTATATTATAGTTTAATTTCAAATAACAATTATGTTATTATAAGTTCATGCTGGCTTACTTACAATATGAAATTGTTGGTTGTGAGGGATGGGTTTGCTTTTATATTAGTCACACAAATAGTTCCTTCATAAGGGTATTATATATATATATATATATATATTTATAGCACAATAAGTATTAAATGAACGTGAGATTGTAAATATGTTTTTAATACAATACTAGTGATAAGTAAGTTATATTTGTATTTAAATGAGTACGTGAGCAAAGAACCAATTATAGATTTAATAAAACTGCTCTAAATTTTAAGCTTCAAATTTGAATCTGTTATTGGCATTATATTCATGTGGTACGAGTAGTGATTGTAAGTTGTAATTCCCCATTTCACTCTGTAGGTAAAAGAGAAAAAATACGTTTTTCACTATCACAATATAATTTTAGTATGACTTAAATAATATCGATGAATAAAAAATAAAAAATTTGAAAACTAAACCGTTTTTGTTCTTGTTGTATTGTGTATTTGCTTAACATTTTGATATAAATGTTTTAATTGTCTCTAAGTAACGTAGGCCTTATTTCGCTCTTAAATTCTCCTTGAATGAAAAAGTAAGTAGTAAAATGGCATAGAAAACTAAATAATCAGATTTATTATTTTTATAATTATTATCGTACAAAAAAAATTATAGAAGTTCGAGTCATTTTTAAATACTCATTTCAGCACTCATTCTATATTTTTGTGAGTATTAAAAACGTTTTATTTAATATAATTATTCTATCAAATATGTTTGATTGTACATAAATTCACATTTATTTTCTTCCAATAACTTATAAATACTTTTTAGTAGCTTCTGAAATAGCGGTCGCAACAGTGGACAAAACTTGATTCACGTTTTCACTTCGTGCCTGAGTTAATACACTGGTCGCGGCGTTGAACATTTGTTGAGGGAATATTATTTTATGTTTCGCAATAGCTTTTATAATCAAAGCTGCAACGTAAAGTACAAAGTATACACTGAAGAACAAAGGAATGTACCAAAGTTTAGGCCCTAAGTAGTAATATGTGTAATCGGTAGTTTGCCGTGTTTCTTCTGGTGCTGGAGGATCTGGTAAGTATTGGTTGGATGGCGGAGGGTAATAATAACCATCCGTCGGTAGAGGTGGTGGAGCATGGTAGTCATATCCTCCACTAGGAGCTGGTGGCGTATAACTATATGCTGCGATCTGAGGTTCAGGGTAAGAATCCACAGGTACGTTATCGGGACGGAAACTGTTTTCACTACCTTGTGGTAAGCTATCTTGGTTGAACGCTGCTTGAACGTAACTGTCTTGAACATAATTTTGGTCACTTCCACTTTGGACACTGTCGAATGATGTTTGCTGGTCGCTTGATAAAGGCACTTCTCGTACTTCTCCTTCGCCCTCTACAGCTTCTTCATAAGTCGTGGGATGATATCTGTCTTGGGCTAATAGCTGTGGAGATCTATTGTATGGATATGCGTCATACGACCTTCTGTTGTACGAGTACTTCAGCGATTGCACTGGTTTATACTTTGTGTAGATCTCGTCCCTCTGCCTGTCATGGCCTTGGTTAGGAAGCAAGTGGCGTGATTCTACTATATTACTGTTTCGCAAACTTCGTCCTTTGATCTCAATTTTGCCAATTTCTGTATCTTTAGGATGAACTGTTTTCCTTGGTGATTCAATTTCGCCACTGGAATAAAAAAAGTGTATATTAACCAATATAAATGTGTTGGTATCTTGTTTACATTCATCACAACAATCGCCACTTGCTCAATATGTTTTTATGTCATCAATACTTCGAGTTTCAAGTCGTTTTTGTAACAGTTTAATTGGGTTTTGCATTATAATGTTGCCATTGTTTTGCTTTTAATTCTGACTTCTTAGGAATTAAAAAAAACATAGTTTTTAATACAAATATGACCAGACATTTTATTTTGTTTAGATAATATTTCTTAGTTTATTTTGTAGTTAATGAAGTACATCCAAGTCATTTTAGAAGCATATTATACATAAGACAATTAAATAAACCAAAATTGGGTTTGCTTATGATTTCCAGGTGTTTAAATCAGAAATAGAAGTTATATAAATTACCAGTTTAACGTTACATTTATGTACATATTTAAATGGTTGATAAAATTTCTCAAAATCCATTTTACTGCTGAAATTCAGTGCTTACTAAACGTATGTACCGTTGGTAGAAAACTATTTCGTTTAAAGTCAATACATATGTGCTCCAGGTAAATGTAACGCAATAAATGTTTTTACTTACTTTTAAATATATTTTTATTTTACATTTCAATACAAAATTACAACATTGTTTTTTTAGTAATTTACATTTTTCTTCACTGACTATGAAGTTGTATCAACAATTAATCTAGTGTAAACATTGAAATCTGTATTAATTTAAAACTAAACAAGTCTTCAACTATATTTTTTTCTGAATATTTAAATAATTATAAACATTAATTTTTTTATTATTCTGAATAAGTAGATTATAATGGTTTTACAATGTTCTGAATGTATACAACATTCTAGTAATCATTCTTATTTTCCTTGAATAACAATATTTACTATATTTCACACATTTTAAATTGCATACAGTCAATTCTTACTATTAAAATATTTATTTAAAAAAGACAATTATTATTATTTTCAAACTATCGCAAAAACCCCTGAAGTTACAAAAATCTGTTATAAAATTAAAACAATTTAACATTTATAATTAAATTGAATGTGTTCAAAACTTACTTTTAAAATCTAATCTAAGCTCTGCTTTATTTGAAACACTTCTTGGATACTGTTCGACTCTGATTGTGTTTTACAAATATATGTGGATTATATTGAATATTGTACACAATTTCAACTTAATATCCATAAGAACAAGTTTTGCTTATTTTGAAATCGTAATTAATTATTATTGCAATGAAGTACTTTATTTTTTAATTATATAAGCGTAACTTAATTGTACTATTATTATTTTCAATTCTTTTTATACTGTTTTTTTTTATCAAGTTTGTATGTTGTGATAAGTATCCGCGTTTAATACCCACTGTTACATTCTATACGGTTTTATTAACAAATAAAATAAATTAAATATAATGCATTTTATCAATGCAAATTTAACGTAAAGTAATAAGATTAAAAGAATATTTTGTTTTTGGTTTTATAAAAGAGTCTGTAATATTAGTTCAGAGCAAATGTTGCAAAGGTAAAAGACTGTTTGAGATCTACTACTATAATTATTATCTCTTTCAAATTATTGTCGCCATAGTGAAAAAGTTAAAGATGTTTCTGTTTGAACGGTGAGACTGCATGCAAAACTAAACTATTGCAATTATAAATTGGCTATTTAAAATTTATTACAATACAACTTTTATAATGTCAACTCTTCATTATTATTTTAATAACTGCTTTTTAAATTCAATACATTTTTTATGGCATTTGTATTTTCTATAATCTTTTATTGTTTTATTTATAGATAGTGTGCCTTTTTCGAAATAAAATGGTGTTTTACGTTCAATTGAATTAAATGTTTGAACGTTGGATAGATACATATTACAGTTAAAGAACTACTACTTATTTTCTATAATGAAGTTTGTTGCTGTTGTATAATGTCTCGTGACCTCTTAACTCGTAAAGGCAACCCAATAGAACCTTGCCCACAAACTCTACCTTGTCTGAACGCCTTATTGAAAAAAAACATAATTATATATATATAGACATCCGCACTAACATGGAGATGTTACACTTATGTAAAAAGAAGTAGATAAATATGGATTCGGTAGAAGAGTTTGAGATTTACAAAAGTGTGAAACAGATCTCTACTATAAGAGACCACGAGCCAGTATAAAACCGGTGAAAACTTCATTATATATAAACATGTGGTCCAGTGGTTATACTTACAAAATTATACTATTTTTCCTACAAACGTCTTAAAGATTTATTTGTACAGGTTATTGTATAGAATCAAATTTAGTTTAAGAATAAATTCAGTTTGTTATACAAATTAAATATTTATGAAGTGCAATTTAATATTATCACAATGTTACTAAACTAATTACAAATATTTCTTGGCAGCAGTTTCAATAGCGGTCAAAACCATGTTAGTTACAATGGACTTAACTAAACTTTTACCTGGATATTCGAACGATCTTGCAACTTTCTTTGATTTTGAGGGGAAAAGAATCTTATGACGTGAAATCGCTTTAATAATCAAAGCAGTCACATAGCACAAGAAGTAAATACTGAAAAACAAAGGAACGTACCAAAGCTTTGGGCCTATGAAGTAAGACGCATACTGTCCAGGGCTTAGTTGTCGCGATTCTCTTTGTTTAAAAACATCTGTTGAGAGGTGTTTAGAGTTTTTCTGTGATATACTGCTAGAGTCGTCATGAGTAGATAATGTCTTATTCTCTACTAATGTTTGGGCGTTTTTAAAACTGTTAGTAGTTACTGATTCTGCAACGGTGTTCCCTGTAAAGTTGTATTGTTTGAAATCTAACGTATCTTCACTTCCTGTTTCACTGTTTTGCTTTTCATTGGTAACGTATGGAGACTCCTCGTACAAATGGCTTTCATTCTGACTCAACTTTGAGGTTAGTATTTCATTCGAAGATTTTAATTTATCAAGTGTCGGTATTTCTGTTTTATTAAATTCTACTGGTTGAATCTTCTCCTGTTTTGCATTCATACTTATATTCTGCTTCATGTTATTATATTCAGAAGAGTTATTTTGAGTTCCGTTCTGATATTTCGATTGTTCGACTTCTGCGTATGGTTCCAGAATTATTGACCCTGGGAAACTGCTGTAGTTGCTGGAATAAAAATCAGAATGTGTTAAACCCATATATAGTTAGCTCGTACAACCTACTGTATATGTTAGTCGTTAAATTATTGATAATTTAATATTTTTACTCTTTTCAAATATATAAAATAATTATAGCTAAATTAATGTATAACTAAAATAAAGTGTGACTAATACATTTTGTATTCAAGCTCAGGTTTGAATTAAAATTTTGAATTTAAAAATTCCTTGTCAATTCCACTTTTCTACTTAGGACTTTTAGTAAAATATATACATTTATAATTTTACAAAACTAAGTTTACTTATTATAATATTTAAATATTTTGAATTTTGATGCGGTAACCAATGATAAGTTATGTTCTAAATAATATAAGTAATATTATTAGCATAGAAATTCTTCTTCAGAACTAAGGAAATCTGTACCAATATAATTCTGCCTTGCACTACAATTCCAAAAAAATAAATTTTATAAAAGACATTCAATTGTTTAAAATGATATTTCAGTAAATCTCTTTTTCAATTAATTAATTTTACAGGAAACAATGATTCAAAATATCTTAGTTTTTCGCTTTCACAATACTTTTTTGGTTAGTCAAAATAATTATTAGCCTATCTAAAATAAAACATAAAATAAATATTATGTTGTTTGTTTATTTATAAATATTGACTATTGCAGTCTTCACTAACAATACAGTTGGCCTTACATTAGAGCTTGCGTTTTCCATTCTTTCAGTGTTAGGCCCCCCATACACGTAACGATCGATCGCACGATGGATCTGTCAGATCAGATCGCTTCAGATCTGATCGCATCGACGCTGTCCCTACACACGTTACGATTTGTCTGAACGATCCATCGCAGCGATCTCCCCACTCTGCCGCCTTTCCTAAACTCAGTCGGGTAGTTCTTGTGAACAAGGAAGGTTGTGTTGTGCTGTGTATCAAATATGTCTTCAATTGAAGAACTGGAAGCAATCGCAGTGATAGTGTGTATGCTCGAGAGTGAATCCAAACGTAAAAGGAAGAGAAGAGTTTGGTCAAAGTCCTGGCTTGAAAGAAGAAAATTTAACCATACCAATTTACTTCAAGAACTATCGATTCATCCGAAAGACTGGAACAATTACCTCAGAATGGACGAGACGACATATTTTGACTTACTGAGGATGGTGACCCCCTACATTGCGAAGCAGGATACAGTAATGAGAAAGGCTATTACGCCTCATGAAAAATTGACGGCCACAATAAGATACTTATGTACAGGGAGGACTCTTGAAGATATGAAGTTCTCAATGAGGTCAGCAACTCGACATACGCGTTTTTGTTTATTGTGGTACCCTTTACTCTTGACCTTCCATATGCACTCAAACCCCCTATACAACTCAATAAAGTCCAAAGTGTTGTCTCTGTTCCAACACGCCATCGAATAAGATACAAACAATACACCTTCAAACAATACAATGCACTTGTGACACTCACAGAAAGACACCTGAACACTGAACATTGACAACTGATTAGAGTCTGGAGCCCCAGGCCAAAATATGATAACAACAAACAAACCCTCCCCGCTTTGCAGGGCGAGGGGAGTAAGAGGAAGGGACAGGTAGCCAAGATCGTTGGTCGCATCTCATGAAATTTTCATCCAATCCGATATCGTTTACGATGTATGCCGATATCCCCATTAACGTTCCAATCCGTCGTACAATCTGGTCGTTTCAGACCAGATTGTACGACCGATCGTTACGTGTATGGGGGGCCTTAGTATTTTCCTTTATTTAAACTTTTAAAGGATTCTAGATAAAGCTTCTAAATTTGGAAAGTGGTTAATCTTAATAACAATGTATTTTAAAACAAAAATCATGTGTTTAAGTGTTAGTGATTGGGTAAAATAAGGCAAATAACGAAGACAAATTAGAATTGTAGAATATCTAAAAGTGTTCCGCTATTACATATTATAATGACAGGTATTACAATATTAAATAATTTAATAATAAATATAAAAATGTAAAATTAATGCACATGAAAAATGTTTTGCATATGAAATTGATTACTGAAAAATATAAATATTATTTAGGATTTAAGAAATATAATCTAACTAGAAAATTATTGTTGTAAATCTTACCTGTGTTTGTTGTTTCTTTAGCCACAATTCTGGCGAGTTACGAAGTTTGGAAACAATTAAACATTCCGTTCTTCATTCTGGGGTCCAATATTTTAGTAAATATTAATTTTATACCAAACGCCATACACGAGAATATTAATGTGCATTATGTTTAAACTAAAAAAACATAAATAATGGGAAAAAAATTACTACAGATTTTTCACTATTTCGTTTTAACTACAAACCTAACATACAAAAAGTATTGTGATAGCGAAAAATACTGAACATTGTGTATGACTTAACTATTTACACTTGCCAGGCTGATGGTACTGTTAGAGTATTTCTAAAAGAATCAAAACTTAACTAAAATTTGAAAACATTTCAAAGTTGTGAGCTCTAAGCTCAAACTTAAGAATTAAATGTATAAATTATATATAAATTTAAAGATAAAATCGCCCACAAACCAACGAGATATGTGCAAGTTTAAAAAGCCTTTTTTTGCTAACATTATTTTCTTATTGATACTTTTACATAGTAATTAGCACAGGATTGCTTTCATATGAAATTATAGGTTCAAATATAAATATCTGGGTGTAATATAAAGACATATAGCATTATACGTGGATGCATTTTGTAGAGCGACAAACGTACAGTTTAGATACTTGGTTTTAACAGAAATCCCATTATTTCGCACCTAAGGCCCATTCTATACGAGCGTTAAATGCGTCGCGTTATTTTACGTTTTGGAAGTCAATACAAATCAAGTTGTAGCATCTATACGAGCACATTCTACGCCCAACGTTGCCCTGTTCACTCGGCGTTGACGCTATTAACGCCGCCTGCCCTGCTGGCAGCGCTAGCAACGCGGCGCAAACAACGCTGCGCGAGAAGGGTAGCATCTATACGAACGCATTTAGCGCCAGCGTTGTCATCACGTGGTTTTCGACTTTTTCAAATGAAACTGTGTTTTAAACCGTATCTGAGTGTGTGATTGTTTGATTTAGACTTAAGCAATGTATGACATTGAAAAACTTATTGTTGAAGTGGAGAAGAGACCGGCAGTGTTTGATGTTAAGTCGAAAGACTATTCCAATAAACAAATAAAAGCGCAGTGCTGGGCCGACATTGGAAGAGCGATGTATGAAAATTGGGAGGAAATGATTCCTGAGAACAAGGATGTAGCATAAAGCACTGATCTGCACAGCATCCATATTGGTGACTGAACTGAAGGTCCACTGCTGAGCGTTGACGCTAACAGCGCGAAGCATTTAGCGCCCGTATATAATGTCACCACTATTGTCGGGCGTTGGCGCTAGCGCAATGCATTTAACGCGACGCATTTAACGCTCGTATAGAATGGGCCTAAGGAGTAGGCCTATTTTTGAAATTCCAGTGCCCTAAGACATGTTTGTTGGTAGTAGGTAATTTTTTTAAATTTTCGATTAAAACATAGTTCAATTGTTATACCATTGTTACTTCTTGGTCCCGTTTTAAAATGGTTGTCCTAAAATTATAAACACAAATTATTTGCTCTTGATAAGCGGTTTAATTTGAAATTTGTAACCCTCCCCCCTTGCCCCCTATGCCCACCAAAATCAAAGAGAGTTAGATATGTCATCAAATTTGTCCTCTTATGCAACACAAAATATATACAAAGTTTTGTTTACTTATTTTCAGTAACAAAAATAATGAGTGGTGTTAAAGGGACTTTATGAACACTCTGAATATTGTCTGTTGTTGAAGTAAATACTGTACTTACATTTGTAAATATTTACTCAGTAATGTAAATTATTTTATTTAAGTTCACAAAATATATAATTGTATTTATTTAGCAATACTAACTGCATAACAGTGAGTAATATAACTAACAGAAAATTACTATTTAAATATGAATTCTGTTTCAAATTAGCGAAAGTAAGAATAAAAATTAATATTTTCTAATAATTTTGAGATGACATTTTAAACCAGGATAGCCTAAAGTGAAACAAACCCAGGTAGTACAAGTAAAATAACGATAAGAATTAAAGCCTGAGGCTCTGATTGCTAACCTGGAGCATTGGACCACTTCCGAGTCCAAAATACATGATATTTATTTGGATATGTGTAGTTTTACAGACGTTTGATATTTATAAAATTATATAATAGCGTTTCCAATAGGAACCGCTGTAAAATAACTGTTTAAATATACTGAAAATGTGGCAAACATTTCACAACGAAATTTTAGCTTATCCTAAGATAAAACGATAATGTTTTGTTTTAATTTTGAAATGTGAACTGCAAATAAAAAGTAACTTAATTGGTCTAATTTCTGTAAAACTGTAAAACGTAATTGAATCTGTCTTTTTTATATTATTTATTTACTGAATAAAATTGTTATTGATATCTCGTAATATATAAAGTCCCTTTAACCCTTCTTATTATTTTTGTCACTGAAAATAAGTTAACAAAACTTTGTATATATCTTGTGTTGCATAAAAGGAAAATTTGTTAGACATATCTTGACCCTCTATGATTTTGGGGTGCTTAGGGGGTTAAAAATGTCAAATATAAAAGTATTTTATGTAATACACCATTGAAAAGCTTATTAAAGGAGAAACACAATGGCGCAAACTAGAGTTTGATATCTTACTTCGTTTCAAAGTAATGGACAATCAAATTTCTGGAAAATAACATACAAACTACTTATTTTTAATATTAACAAATTAATAACCTGCTTTGATGCTGATAACAATATCATTTTCCAGAACTTTTATTGTCCATTACTTTGAAACGAAGCAAGATACTAAGCTCTAGTTTGTGCCATTCTGTTTCTCTTGTAATAAGCTTTTCAATGGTGTATTACATGACCTACCTTTATATTTGAAATTGTTTCACCCTACCCCTCTAAAGCCCCCAAAATCATAAAGGTTCAGATATATTTAAAATGTGTCCTGTTATGCAACACAAAATATATACAAAGTTTTGTTAACTTATTTTCAATAACAAAAATAATAAAGGGGGTTAAAGGGGCTTTATGAACACTTTGTATATGTATTATGTTTGTTTTGAAAAATGTTGTTTGATAATACCTATGAAAGTAAAACCAACTGGAAGAAACCAAAGGTTTACAAAAATGTCGATTAGTCTTGCTTTAAGTATGCAAACAATCATTTGTTCTGCCTATTATTTCGTAGTTTCTAAAATGCCTCTTCTGACGTCGAAGCGAGCCCTATATATAATAATCTAGCCTTTCCTATTTCTCCTTTATGGTTTATATTTTTTTACTTAATATAGTTTATACTTTGTCACAATACAACTCACCTTCCATTCCTGTTAGAGATCGTGAGTGTCCCAGCAGTAGTGAGTGTAGTTAAAACACACACTATACTTAAACTAGCAAGTGCGTGCACGTGCGCTCTTCCTGTCGACATCATATCTTCTGTTCAACCTGTAATCTTCAGTTCTGACATTCAT
>JAGFPH010000146.1:562533-605078 GCA_018207615.1 Philaenus spumarius
ACATCATATCTTCTGTTCAACCTGTAATCTTCAGTTCTGACATTCATCAACTAAGCGCCATGAGGGTACGATCAGGCACCGGATTGTAGAACAGTTTTTTTTTTATCAACCAAGTGTGAAAAATTACTTAACATAATTAGGCTAAAGCACTACAACTCTTGCAACGGTAAATTGGGATAGCTAATTGAAGCAATAATTCGACTTCTCTAAACGAAAATTAAATAAATATTGACCAAACGGTTCCTGCCAAAATACAGGTGCAAACAAAATGGACGTGCAGGTTCCTCATACACAGGAAATTAATAAAAAATACTTGCTAGTGTTATCAATTCGTGATACTTGAACGTTTATTACATTCCGTAATGGACGTATTTCACGAAGACAGTTGTTTCTGGGTTTACATTAAGTAGTTTTACGTGGCAATATTAACAGTTCTTGGTTATTTCGATTAAACCAGTTCTCTGGAACTGTTGGGAATTCAAGAATAATTGTGTTTGTGACTTTAAGATTAGACTTTCTTGATTAGGTTAACGATACTGCCTGTGCTTTCTCTTAATTTTTTTTTTATTTTCAATTTAAGGCCAGTATTGAAAATTTTTACAGAGTAACAAAACCACGCACAAAACCAAACAAATTCTCAATTACGTCAATAATTGTATATGTCATATATAATTTTCCGAAATTTGTTAGAAAATTTAATTTGTTATAATAGAATTTTTTTGTTAGATTGGCTAAAATTGAAACGCATTTTTTATGAAAAATCAAATCTTACGTTTTTATAAAGGGAAATTTCATGTGGGATATTTTTTGGCAATAGTGTTCCGTTTATAGGTTTCTACATTGTTAAGATAATTATCTAAATTAAAAACTGTTAGTTAAAACAACAAGTTTGAAATGATAAAATTGTTTATTAAAACCAAGCGCTCAAACTTTATATGGTTTGTTTTCAAAAAATGGTACTTGACAGTAAGACAAAACATAATATGTTGTATAAAGTTGAAAATGCAAGAAACCACAATTCCAGCTATAGAGCCTATCATTTCTATTGGTTAATTTAAAACAAAAGTTATTAAGCTGCAATTCTTTCTTAATGGGTTTAGGAGATTCTAGTGTAATTTTAGTTCGGACTCTTTATTTCTTGAACAGTTAGGATACTTTCCTTCATTATCTAGCATTACTTTAGGAAATAACAAGATCGGTCTTACCTTAATTCTTACCACAGTTATGTAGGCCTATTTAATACTATTAACCTAAGTATTGTATTCCAAGTTTGTATTTTTAAATGTTTTAGATCGGGAAACATATTCGTGTGCAGAGTGAGAAAGTAGCTTGTTGGTAGCTGGTGAATAAAAACGCCCGTCGGATGTTTCACTCGCCACAACGTACAACTATAGACCTAGATACCCACTGTGCGGCTACAATCCATACATTGGTATTGATATCGTGTGAAATGCATAATTTTACGGTCGATTACGTAGATAGAGTATTTGAATCTGTTACTGATAACTAGGCCGTTCGTGAGAATGATATAGTCGGTATTACTAAGTGACATAAGTGGGTTAAAGAGTACAATAGAATTGTATACTACGTCATATTTATAACAGTATAGTGTTTTCTAGATATTGATTGGAATACATTTGACTTACTGTATGAACCTTGAACAATATTTAATCAACTTTTGATAGTTAATTAAATGACGTAGACAGTAAAATTAATTTAATAGCTTATAAATTGCAGTGTTAATTCAGGTCGTTGTTTACTGCGCTTATGGAACGATGTTAGATAAATAAACTTATAATGTCTCTTTTCGTGGAAAGTTTAGTACAAAACATTGTTTTTTTTTTTTTGTATGTGTGTTTACTGTGATCAGCTAAAAAACAACAAACTAAAAGGTTTTATCCGATTTTGATGGAAAAAGAATGGATTAGATTCCATCAGGCTTTTTAAACATTTTTATAAGCAGTGATTGAAAACGTTAATATATTTTGTGCACGAATGTACGGCCATTTTTATAAATTCCGCGGGCTAAACTTTTAAAGATAAATCGAAACAATAATTTGAATAAATGTTAACGTAGAAAATATTTTCAAAAATATTTCCATGAGTATATCTATTACTGTTTTCTTTCAATAATCTTCAAATATAAAAACATAATAATTTTACAAAAAAAGTGCTGCTGTTTTGTTGTATTTGATAAATAGTTTTTAAAGAATTACCTCAAAAACTACTTATCTGATTAAATAACGTAAATGCCCTCCTCTACTTAGCCTGGGTTGTTTGATCTGATCTCTTTCTTAATTGAAAAACATTAAAGCCTATTTGTTTAATATGAACATTTAAAAAATATAAACTTTAAATAATATAAATTGTGGTAATTGTGGTAACTTGTCACTCCTAGCAGCTTCACAGGAATTAATTATGATTAACACGGGCGAAGCCGGGTACGGCAACAAGTCAGTCTTTGGAAGGGTAGCGTTTGAGTAAATGGTGATCTAAAATCTAAATCATCGAAGTCGTTTTAGAGAATAACATTGCTGTTGATATGGCTCGTATCTGCAAATTCAATAATTGTCTACACTTTTTGTACATTTTTTAGTTTTCAAAAAATAAAATTGATGCTTTTACTTTTTCGCCGTTGCATAGATTATTGTTAAAAGATTAATAGATTAAAAGGTTAATAGATTACCTGTAAACCTAACACCTAAGGGATATGTACTGTACATGTCGAATATCAAGTGCATGTTTATTTTGGTTTAGAAAAAATAATGTTTCTGACTTTTCTTTAATTTGACGGGGTTTTCTCGGTTTAAAATGGAAGTGGCCAAAATTATCACCTAAGCTACCACCAAGGAGTTCCTACCAACCAAATTTCATGTCTGTACACAATCCCATCTCAATGAATCGGATCTAGCAAATATGTTTTAGACAGATATTGATAAATATCTTAAAGAATAGAGATTGGAGAAATTATTTTTACAGTTTTTTCCTAAATTTCGATTGTTCAAAACACTTATCTACTTGGTACCTAACATCATTGTATTTGTATAACCTAATAGAACTCCAATCCAATGCATTATATAAATCCACTGGAAATTCGATGATAGTGGCGCGATCTATGGGGGAAACGACGAAAGCTGTGTGTAGCTCCAATTCCTTGAATGATTTCTCTTTAGCGCTACCCCGCGGCGCCATCATGCAATATTTTCCCGACAACATTTTTTTCGCCACATTGCCGCCGTATGCATGCATGATCTATTTTACTATTCATGTTCTATGCTAACATTCAAAAGGTAAATATGTACGTCATTTTGAGGTTTTATGTATTTTGGTTGTTTTTATTTTACTTATCCTGATTTTTGAGGTTAGTTTGGGATGACAAAACTATATCTACCTATCAAATTTCAGGTCTGTTTTTTTGGAGTGTGAGTCGGTGAGTTGGATATCGTAAATAAATATACCGGTACTATAGATTATTATTTAAAAAAAATTAAATTGTGTGCTTAAGACCACACGAAAGAAGTGTAAACTTCTATAGACTTATTCTGATTAATATAAAATTTATTATGGAAATTATTTTGTGTTATTTTAAGCTGGTCATCTGAATCAACTTACTGTTTATCTGTAATTTTATTCAATTATTTGCTATGGTAATGAATGTAAATACATTCAAGAAACATGTGTTGGTTCTTCATTCTAGGCCTAACCTAAAATGATTAAAGATTACATTAGAATCAACTATCTATATATCTAATACCGTAAGCCCAAATTTGCAAATGAAATTGTGAGCGAACGGTAGGTCGTAGAAAGCTGGGAGAGATCTCATTTTAGAGGACTGGGCATGAAGTTTTGGGGAAAATATTAAATTTTGTTAATTGTGTCACGAAAAGTTATTACGAAATAAAATAATTACCATTTAAATAGCATGGGAATATGTAGGTGTAAATCAGGTGATTTTAGTGTTAAAAACAGGTGATTGTATATAATAATTCCCATTTAAATAGCATGGGAATATATAAGTGTAAATGAAGTGATTTTAGTGTTAAAACAGGTGATGTATATATAAATTGGAAAATTCAGCTATCATAACAACACCTGAATGTGCAGTTTTGTGATGTGTTTTGTTATTGTAGCTGTGTTTTTGTTTCAAAGTGAGAATTAAAATCGAAGCTTATCCATATGATTAAACACATTATAAAATTATTTCAACTGTACTTTTTTACTCTAATGAATAACGCTGGAAGACCACCTCGCAAAGGTACGCCATTGCGAAGAGGTGTTGCTCCTAGACTTATAGCCTATATATAGGGTCCTATATATATATATATTGTCCCTACAAGCCACTAGTTTATCTGTAATTTTATTCAATTAGATTGTGTTAATATTAACGCTTTAAGTCTATGACGTAGGTCAATTTGTTTCTGTTACACTTATATACCCAAAATAAATATAATAAACTACCAATGAGTTCGTGGCCTAACCGGCGTAAGTCTGTGGTGATGAACTCTGCTGGTTCGAATCTCGGCAAGAACAAAACTTTTTCAAACTTAGACGGAATAGAGCGTTTAATGAAATGCATGAGAAAATGTGTGACGGTAAAATCCGATTCACCGCTAGCAAACATAGCGCCGAGGTGCGCCTATATAAGTTTACACTTCGACAAACAGTCAGTGAAAAATTTTATTAAAATATTTCGTACAATATTCTATGGTAACAAACGGTAGTCAGAGTCAGAGTTATACTTTAAGCAACAGTTCATTTTATGATAGCTTTAATATAATATAATAAAACATGAGTTGTGTTCAGATAATATGATGTTTCAATTCTTATCGTAATAAAATATAAGCAATATAAAAGTGCAATCGGAATATCACATCGCTCCGACTTGGCTGCAGATGGCCGGCGTAACTAATTTGCTGATGGTACCATTTTGCCACTAGGTATTTTATTAGTGTAGGAGTGAGAAAGAGATTTATCTTTAGGCCTACCTATTTCTAAACATTAACCCTTGAATATACTTAGAAATACATGTAGCCTGTTAAACTTAATGTCAGACCAATATAATCCTGGAAAGTGAGAGTTAGAATATCTCGCCAAACTTTGCTTATACCGAAGTAAACTTTTCCAATAACGATAACTACGGAGAGTATATATATATATATAATGCATTGGTGGTGGGAAATCCTGTGTAAAGTGGTGACGGTTCCCAAACACGGTATTACTATAAACGGAGTGGATAAAAGACATATTGTACGTAACTTTTTACAGCAGTTTGCTTTAGTATCTCTAACATAACAAAGATTTTCCAAATGTCAACTGGTCTATTTTCAAAATGTTGGGTAGGTCAGCAACAGTTTCAAGAATATCTTGAAAACTTAATTATATAAGATTAAAAATAAATAATGTTCTGTGTTAGTATTAAATACAGCCTTTTCAATACTTTGTTCCCTCAAAATTTATCTGGTATTAAGATATTGTTTATTTAGAATACTGGAATAAATTCAGACTATAATTCTTTATAATTATTTAGAATTGCAGCTTCATAATTTTTATTGAATCAAGCTACCACACCAAACATGTAGAAATAGTAACATGTAACCTCTTCTGGCATGACATCAGTGATTACCAGCGAAAATGTTAAAAAGTAACTAATGTAATTTAAGATTCATTTTTATTTCAGTATCCAAGTCAGTGCTGTATGAAATAACAATAATGTAATTTCACTTTCAGTCCCATATTAGGTAGGTAAAGCTTTAGTCAATTGTATTGTATATTATGTACTGTGCTTTAATACATAAATATTTAATAAATAATAATAACTTTTCATTTTTAAATTAATTCCTTTTCCTACCTAAATATACTTGGACAGATTATGTAATGATTTCCCCCTAGTAGTTTTTCACATTTTATCATCATACCAACGTTTTATTGAGAATACATAGATAATCCGACATTTCCTCGTACCGGATACTACCAAGCATAATATGTTTGTTCTCACGAATCTTGCAGCTCCAGTCTTCAGCCACCTGTCATAAACAATTTCCAGTAAAGTTTACAAACTAATGTTGATTCAAAGGCATTGCATTTTTGATGTCTGCATTCCCGTGCTACGTTTCTTCTAAAACATCATAATTTACAAAACGATACAATAGAATGTCAAGAATGTCGAGAGACTGGTAACCTTACCGACTGCTTTTCTGTGGGCCATATTTCCAAATGACGTAAGTTCTTCAGGGGAAGAACTCACCTTGAATGGGTTCATAATTGTAGCTCCCGTTATGTGATATGCTAATATAAACAACTGCCGCTGTCAGGCTACAATTAAACTCTGGAAGACGTTACTTATTTGACGGGGAGGGGATTACAGAAGGAAATGGAACTGGCATTCCGGATTGCTTCCCAACAATGAAAATAAATAATTCTGCAAACTGAGAATCAATTACTATTCGGTGTTGGCTTATTCATTTTAGTGGCGGTTTTGAATAGCAAGTTTGTAGACTCATTTGCGTCTTCTTTTTCGAACTTTATTTAGTACTTTGCATTATTCGTTTTGAAAGAACCGCTTATTATTATTATTATTATTATTATTACTATTCTCTACAAAACCAATATAAAACTGGTGTCTCTTTTTATGTCGTTGTGAGACATTTGAAGTGGTTCTTATTTTCTTGAAATGGTACTTAACCTCTTTTCCAATGACGTATTTGTACACAAAAGGTAGAGAGTGGAAAGTTTAGTAATTTATAAGTTACTAAAGCTAATATATATGGAAAAATAAAACTGTTTACAGGTACTCATATACTTTATAAAAAATTACACCGAATCCGTAATTTTATGAAAAAAATCAAAGTATGTACAATGTGAGTCAAAAGTATGAATACACCTTGTTAAATTTTAAATGGATAAAGATATAAAAATGAACTGGGGTCACCTTTCTAGGAAATAAAAGTGAACTTTTTAGTCAATATTACAACTTTGCCCATTTCAAAACTTTGGGGCAACTCAAAATTTTTAAATGTAAAGACCTATTAAGTGACACCTCGTTTTAAAGGTCTTGATTAAAGAAGAAGAACAGTGGAAAATAAACTTTCTATCTCAAGCACAAAATGGCAGCTCATTAAGTAAAACTTCATTGAGTCAAAACATAAACATCCACTGCAAGCTACTGTTTAAAATTCAATAAATTATTTCAATTACTTAAAGGTTAATACGTATAATAATAGGAATATGAAGTTCAGTTGCGGTAATGTAGAGGTTTATTATTTTTAAATAAACTTGTTGAACTTACCGTCCAATAGACAATAAACAATAGTCGGTATGGCGAGCATAAACAATAATAATTTATTTATTTATTTTTGTTATTTGTCTTTAATTAAAATAAGAATTGAGTTTTATTATTTTTCTGGAGGTGTGGTTAAGTTTGTTTTCTTTTATTAGTTATGAAGTTCAATTTAGGAATGTAAAGTAAAGGCAAAAATGAAATAAGAAAAAGATATTTATTGTTTTTGTTTGATATTTTTGGGGTGGTTGAAGTGTTTTTATATACATAATCAAAACTATGTTGATTCCAGCACCGGTTATAAAATCAATTCAGCCCTTTGATGTCTTGTTAACAGTATTTTTAGTTTATGTACGAGGTAATTTATTGATTATGTTTTATTACTTGCAAACAGTATTTAGTAAAGATTTAAAAATTGCTATTCCATGTTGGATGAATTTAAAAACAGAAATTTCAAGTTAGACCAAGAAGAACGATATCAACGATTCCTCATAAGTGCAAACGGTTTATTCATCCAGGTTAAATGTAGTATTAGTATTCGTACATTCATAAACAAATTGCCCTTTTTTATATTTCACAGTTGAGAAAAAAGAAGCCACACGCTTTAATGATCTTACGTTTTTTTATATGAGTTCTCTCTGTTTACTTTTTATTTATAGCCATTGTTTATCGGGCTGTTCATTTACTCACGTATTAGCGTTAATTATAAAACATTAATTAATTGCTGTAGTATAAAATGTTTACAGTAAGAAAGGAGCAAATGATGAAGTCTACGCAACAAAGTAGACGAATCGGAAGTTAAATTTCCATACAAACACAAAAGAAATCTCGTCTTTTCGTAAGAGCACAGAGTCTACTCCTAGACGCATCAGTGACCTTGGTGCAATACAAGGTCATCTTCGTATCAAATAAATCATACAGCTAGTCCTCGTTGGACTAAAACTCCACATTCTTGCCGCTGGTTTTTAATTACTTACATTTTTGTGTTTGCTCAGGACAGATGTGAAATAGCAATCCATAAAAAAAATTAAAAGTATCAGACCGAGATGGGTATTCATAATGTTTTGCAAAGAATTCCTCGCCATATAGGATTATGCTATGTCTGAACTTTAATAGAAGCGTAAAATAAAAATACAATTTTGGAATACGAACAATATCAGGAAAAAAGAAATGCTTTATAGCTGTCCATTTTGTAAAAAATGTTATACAAACTTAAGGCTGCCTTCACGTATCTTTTTACCTGATAAGGTAAAACTTAGAAGTCTGGAGGTATTGCATGTGGACAACAAAACGAACTACTTTTCTAAACTATATGATATTTCAGGTAAAACTTGAATCAAAACGTGTTAAGCGTAGGCGCATTCCGTCCTTCATATCACTTAAATTTTCTTAATTTGTATCATTGCAATCAATTTAATTTTGCGCTCGATTTTAGGATTAAATCAAATATACAGTAGTTCCAATACAGTATTTGAATTTAAACAGCTTTAATTAATACAAAATAGTGAAAAATTGAAAATATTCAAACAAAATTAAGTAATATAATTGAACAGTGGTTTAAACTTTCCTCTAGTTGAGTTTAATATAATTATATATTTATTAATAACATCATAAATAATAAATAGATAATTTATGCCTAACGCCTTAATTTTGATGCCCCTTTTATCCTCAAGATAACAATTTTATAAAAAAAGCTGTATTTGTTTTGCAAATCTAAATTAAGTTTATAAACTACTCTAAATAATGTAAATAAATATTTTAAGCATTATAAAAAAATTAAATCTAGTACAAGATTTTTGTCCTTTTTTAAATCTGCTTGTGATTTTTTATAGGTAACATCCATACAGGTTATCTGTATTTTAAAATGTTGCTAAATATATAAATAGAATAAGCTAACACTTTTCAAAACCGTCTCACATTTTCAACTGGACAAATTTAAACTGGCTTAAACTGTTCGTTTCTTGTACCGAGATAATTTATAAAGCATTCAAAAGCCAATTCCAAAAACACTTCCTGAGAAAAAGCTCTAAAATTTACCCTTCTGTGTGTTTTGGTCAAAATAAATTAACAAATTGTATTTGCATTTAAACAATCCGTCAGCGTTTTAAACTCAAGCGATATCAATGAATCTTTTAAATGAAAACTCTTTATTCAAAGATAAGCCAATCAAAACATTTTCCATTTTAATAATTAATTATTTTTTGTCAAACAGGGCGTTACAAATTAGTTATTTTCCATAAGATTAGCATTAGGCAAACTAGCGTCAAGAACACATGTTTTATTGATGAATAGTCAGCTGATATTATTAAAAATCAAAAAAGAATATTATTAAAATTATATATGCAGAATATTGTTTATCCGCATTTTAAATTATAGAAAATATCGAATTACTAGAAAAGTGCTTTATTTTGGAACAATTTTGAGTTTTTTCTGCACAAAATATAACTAAAATAATGTTATGTCTCAGTGACCTTAAAAACTATAGATTTGACCACTAATAACAATAATTGTTATAGATTTTTGTTTACATATCCACCCCTTTTCCACCTCATCCCTCGTAAGTCGTCCAAGCTTGGTCCGACCGTTCGTTCCAGCTATGCTCGAATAATATTCTCATTCAAACATCGTTTTTTATTTATATCATTATATTAACGTAACCTAAAAAATGCTGTTATAGTCTTGGGATTAATCCCACTGACTTTTAAAATTATAAATCCAAAATTTGTAAAATTAATTTGTAGGGTCTGCCTCCATAAGAAAGTTTCGCATTTGCTGTTATAGTCTTGGGAGTAATCCCACTGACTTTTAATATTATAAACCCAAATTTGTAAAATTCCTTTGTAGGGTCTGCCTCCATAAGAAAGTTTCGCATCTTTATTTTTAGTAGTTTTGTTTGCTTTACGTTGATTTTATGTCAGCCAACCAGGAAAAAGGCGCTTAGATTTCTAATATGCATTTCTTATATTGTTTTATTAATGTCTGTATTTTTAATGGATAAAGCTTAGTAGGTTTTTAACGTTAGACCTGGACTACAGTGAAACAGTCTGAAAATAGTTTGTACTCCTTTTATCGCAAACTTAATAATTTTACATACAATATTAATTTCCACCTTAGCTTTGAGATTATTATTAATCCTACATCTTAATTTGACTAAAAAGGAACTATAAAATATGTGCTTGAAAGAAGGAAGGGTGGCGTGATAAGTACGGAGAAATCTCCTTCAGATTTTATTAATACCATTGATTGTTAACATATATACTACAAAACAACAGTATGACGTAATCTAACCTTTGCCGGAAATATAGTTTCCTACTTATTACTTGTAACAAAAATAGGTATCTCTGTCGCTATCTATTTTCTTTATCTTTATAATATTGTACATAGATATTTAAATTTGGTAAGATTGTATTTGATGCCATATTTGTGTATCGAGATAAAATACTATTTTTACGAATATGCCCTTGTTTAACTTTTATTTCTAAAAAAAATTAACGCGATTAACAGGAAAATGTTAATAGTATCTATACAGGTTTTAATCCAATTTTTTATGAGGACAAACTCGCTCAGCTAAACATTCTCAGTTTAAACCTCAGTTTAAAAAAAAGAACCTAACTGCAGGCCAAGATCCCACCAGAGGCAGCCTGTCCGTGACAATTTATACGTTTAAAGTCTATAGACAATCCAGTAAATCGGATAAATGTAAGTTGGACGATTCAACACGCTATGTACACAATAATACAGAACTAGCATCTAACCAATAACTATAACCATGGTGTTAAGATATTATAGATCGGTGAATGGAGACCAGTGGAAAGAGGTGGTGGCTACCGTATTGCATTGTATCCCTGTGTCACAATATTTAGGGTTTGCTGTAGTTTTCCTGGAAAGTGTAAGAGTAACACTAACGCCATAGTTTCCCCCCAAAATTCGATGCAGCAATTTTGGAAATAGAGTTGGAAATGGGAGTTTTATGGAAAAATGTCTGATGTACGCTAAAAACTACATATTTCCACAAAGTTCTAAATTTGTTTTATAAATATTTTACCAAAGCTTTTTCAAACCTCGTATGACAGAATCATAATATATTTATTTTGAGGTACCAAACTTTGGCCCCTAAAATTCATAGTAAAATATGTGTTGAGTTGTGATTATACGCAGGTTTGGAAACTTTTGACAATTGATTGTATTGTGTCAACTTTATTCGATAGTGAGAAAAATCCACTGAGACAGACAAACTAGTGATCTTATAAGAATTCCGTGTTTTCCTTTTAAACTACGGAATCAAGTAACTAGTACTGTGTTGTGGCAAGTATAACCAAAGTGATTGTTATTCTTATTGCTAAAACCGTTTAGAAATCAAGTTTTCTATCCATTAGTCTTTTCTTAGCGGTAGGTTCATAATTTCCTTTCCAAAAACAGTTTAAAATGCATTTTATTCAGTACAAAAATAAAGAATTAGCACTTACCTAATCATTATGTTTAAAAATTAAGACCACATTAAAGGTTAATTTTCAATCAGTACTTACAGAACATAGATTTTACCAAACGATAAAAAGTCAAATTGTCCTCATTTTTTTAAGAAATACATTATTTTTTAATTTCAAGCGAGTTAAAAAAATGAAGATGTTAATTCAAGTTGTTTGCCAAGTGGAAGTGGCAATGAAATTGAATACATTTAAGTTGCTTAGCCACCTAAATTGAAACCCCTTCCAACTCTAGAAACTCTTCTACTCTTACACGTTTGTTGTGGTATAAGCAATTTAAGGAGTTTTATTTTTATAATGTTATTTATTTAGTATTATAAACATTTGTTTATGCTGTTTGTCAGGTTTTCAGTTATTCATGTCACTGTTTGCCATCCAAGGTGAGTCTACCTTTAGAATGAAAGACAATTTTAAGTCCCTAACCAAGGATAATAATAACCTCAAAACTAAAGTCCTTTTGAAAAAGTCAATTGAAATGAAAACCATAATTATTTTGATTTTTATCATTATATGGTAATACTCGGAAAGTTAATAAATTTGGAATTCAGCATCTTATTTAATTGTATCAAAAGAAAACATGAATTCAATAATGATGTTTATCCAAATGAATATAAATTAAGGGCATAAAGTTCAAATTGTTTGTGTTAAATTGCGTCTAGGTGTTTTTATGATTACGTTATTTAAGATTGTAAGCTAGTTAGTTTAAAGAATAAGCAAGATTTTCTAAATTAAATCTATGTGCAGTGTAAAATCATATAATTTTTGTATCTCAAAACAAAACAACATTTTTAATTTGGTTGACGGACCTTTTAATTGTTTCAAAATGAAATTTTCGTTGAATATTTTACTAAAAAAATCAGGAACAAAGGTAGTAGAATATAACTTGACAATTATATTTATTTTTTTACAGGTACAGCCTAAAGTGCATAAAAATGTTTAATCACATTTAACATTATTTACTCTTTTAATATTTCAGTTGTGGATCTTATGTTATTTAGAGTAATAACGGATACTAAAGCTAAAGTTTGAATAATAATAATAATAAATTGTTTAGTTTATATCATTTATACGAATTTGTACTATACAAGTATAATGGCCTAAGAAGTACGGTATTTTTACAAACAAAATTATTATGTATTACATTATTTTACATTTGCGTTTTAAATTATTTCATTTGATAATTGCAATTATTATACAGTATATTATCAATCGGATTAATTTCTTTATAGAGTTTATGTAGACTTAAGAATAAATAAATAATACATAACTTTTTTTCAAATCGATGCTCTATATTATATATATCTAAGCTACACCTAATAATCAATTACAATCTTATAGCTAATTATTTTCACATTTAAAATCAAAGAAATTAGCTAACATTTTTAATGTAGGTTGCAATAATATTAACAAAATTGTTTTGTGAATTATTCAATTTAATTAAATTTTGATATTGTTTAGTACTACAATAATTTGCTGAGAATAATTCAAACGATTATTAATTTGTTTTGAAGGATGTTATAACTCTGAGAAGAATTTACTCCATGAAAATAAAGGCAGGAACCAAATATGAATCTAATTCATCTGGTAAGTTGAGCAGTTGAGTTTTGCCCATTGATTTGAGTGCCATCAAAAAGAATGGAAAACTATATTATAAAATAACTATGCATTTGTTGCAGTAGAGATTGCTTCATTGTTTTAGTTGATAAATTGTTTATGTTTCGGTAAATTTCATCAAATGGAAAATTTAGTTGTTATTTTTCTAAAAGTTGAACTTATAACAAAATATAAATGTATTAAACATATTGTTGTCATATCATATATTTTAGACAAATCCTTTAAAATATGACAAATTAAGAAAACAAAATAATTTAAAATAAAACATATTTATTGTAAATGGTCCTGGAGCAAGAAATGAAGGACAGTCATCTATTCTCCCAACTAAGCCAACTTTCATGAAAACTGAATCAAGCAACATTTCATGGAAGCCAGACTCAATTAAAGCAGTATGAAATTAACAACTTTGATATGTAGTAAAAACAGGAAGTTTATGTTGGTAGTCATTACAGCTAAGCACCAACATAATAAGAAAGGATATTTTTGTAATAATTCATTCATAAACTACATGGAACAAACACTTATTAACTAAAATAAAATTTAACTTGTATAAGATGTATGACTTTAAACTAACAATGCATTGTTTCTATCCAATTTAAAATTAATTAATTTCAATTTTTGAGTTAGAACATAGTTAAGTATGCAGTACCACTAGGCATAGAATTCATAAGATCAACAAGGCCAGCAATGGTTTCAACAACAAATTGAATAGTTTGAGCATAGTTTTTTTGAAAACACAAAATAATTTCAATAAAATAGTGAATCATTGTAAGATTTACATTGTATATACCTACTGATATGTTTTTGGGTACAATTTACTCAATGCAGTCATACATTACTAATTTTTTGTTTATTTTCTTAATATAATTGATCATCAATAAGAACATTTATTATATCTTGAGAAGAGTTAGAAATCAAATGTTAACTTCCAACAAAATGAATTGTTCTTTATCATCATATTACTAAAAGCATAAAAACACACTAACATATCTTTTGAAAAATAAAACTACAAATGCCATACTAAATCGGTTTTACAAAAACTTGTCACTTCTTGAATAAAATTAATATGTACTATTTAATTGTGACCTTTTATCTTTGCCCTTTTGATTATTGAAGAATGCCATAATAACACAATTAGTTTGTAGCACATTTTTCTCAGAAAGTCTTGTTTTTTTAACTGGTAGCTAAATATTACTGTTTTATTTTATATGCATTAGGTACTGATAATAGAGTATGTAACATAAAATATTGTTTACAAGGTGAACAGCCTAAGATACTTTGACACTAGTGGTATTTTTTAAACAGTTTTTCTTTGTAAAAATTATTTTTTGAGTAATTTTATAATATGTTCATTCTACATAGGAATGGTATTTTTGTATTCTTTCTTTTCAATTGTTTAAAAATATGAAAATAATGAAATCAGCTCACTATATATGAATAAAATATAAATGAGTAGTGAATAAGAATTAAACTTTAAACTATTGCCACTACAAAATGTGATTGATAGGTAATTTTTGTGTTGGTATATTTGTTTGTTTTTGTTTATAGCAGTAACTCACACAGACAACTCATTCATGTATAATATGCAGATAAATGAATGTACTGGTAGTTATAGAAAGTTGTAGTTCTAATTAATTGTTAACAAAAAAGTATAAATGTTCTACAATACCCAACTAATGTCAGGTTCTTAGAAATGCGGCTCAGTACAAGAAAAGAATGACCATGATGATTAATACAAATTTAATATGTTATTCAATCTAATATTCTACCCAATAAATGTGGCTTTATCTAATATAATTATAATGTGATATGAAAATGTTCAATCCAAGACGTTTTTTTCTTTAACAACATAACTTCAACTAACACATATCTAAAAAATGTTTTGTTTCAATGTGTATTTAATTATGTTCAACACAATAAATTTTGCCTATGTATTTGTCTTTTTGATTAATTGACTGGATAAACAAATAATAAAAGATTAATTTTAAACAAGTAATCAAATGATGATAAATAATATAAATGTAAAAGTAAACAAAATAAATTTGAATATAAATAACAATATACTGTAACAGGGTTTATAGAAATACGATTGTTTCAATAAAAATCTAATTATTTCACTACTATTTTTGTTGGTATGTACTTTTAAAAGAAAATGGAAAATAAGACAGAATTATCTTTATTGAAATATATTTTAAGCCACGTGTAAACATACTTTTATAAATGTAATAAGTGTCAAAGTTGTCTTTATTATTATTGTCATTTACTACTACTAGACAAATTAAAATTATTTACTCAGTATCACAAATGTTATCTTTCCTCTTTGTTTCGTGAATCGTCTGCTTGATTATGATTTCTACTTCTCATATGTACATCTTCTTCATCTTTTTCAAATCCAAGATTAACTTTTTCACTGCCTCCAGTGTCCGTATTAATAGCACTATGATTTTCAGCTCCTTTACTGCTTATATCATTTGTATAATTTTTTATACTAGGTGCAGACACTTTTAGTGGAACATTTTCAACTACGTGATTTCCTTCTTTTATATTGTTGTGATTTGAATTAGCCCGTTTAGCTTCTCGTTCCTTATCCAGGACTGCTGGTGATTTTACTTCCCAAGCTCCAAAGTTTAACTAAAAGAAATAATATGTTATAATTTAATATTACATGTAAAATAGAAATTTTTCAATTTATTAAATCTAAATCAACATCGAAATTGAACATTTAAATAAGCTTAAAAATAAAAATGGTAAAACACATTTAAAGTCAGAATTATGTACTAGTATATATCAGAATTATATACTACAGGTGTCTAATAAATAGACTTCCATAATTATACACATTATCATCTAAGCCAATTGTTACCAACCCAAAAAAGTATTTGTTGATTTCAGAATAAAATAATTAATGATTCTGATTATCAATGTTCCAATAATGTTTTTGTAATTAATCTGAATAGCGGAATCTGTATCCTATTGAACTACAATCAAAGTATTACAAATTTTTATCTGGAACAGAGTTTATGTAATATGTTGCTATGTCCAAACCGTGCCTGGATGATTTTCATTTAAAATCAGATACAATTTTTTAAATCTTATTTTCTAATTTTAAAAATGAAATAAATTTTATTTTTATGTTTAGAATAAGTTTCTAATGACTTAAGTCTCATACATATAATTTTAAAAAACAAAAATATAATCACTGACAAAAGAAAGGAAAAGTAAACAATACTTTTTATATAAAACAAATCCTTGAACCACTACGGATAAAAAATGTTAACTTTGAGACCAAGATGACTCATCAGTATGACCAAAAGATTAAAGTTAAGAAATATATTCGAAGAGGTTACACAAATGAATTGTATTCTTAGAACTTCAAAGCGACATGGTGAAGGAAGAAGGTGGTTATCTGGTATCATAGTTAAACAAACTGTTTTATATTTTGGAATTTGATTAAAAGTGGATATGAGCTAGTTTCTGTTCCGATCCACTCTGATTCTGGATGATTGTTCAGTTATTTAGTTCTGGTTATTAACTGTAATAACGTAGAAAAATACAAGTTTTTAATAGCCTATAATGGTACAATACTTATTCACTCATTAAATAGTACGGTACATGCACCAATAAACACCATTATAGTATACATAAAAACAGTAAAAGGTAAAAAAAAAAATGTATTTGTTAAACCTGTTCATCCTCAGTGAAACTTTTAACTAAGCTTTACTATTTTTGTGCCAAACTTTATAAATACTAAAATTAGTTAATATCATATCAGCTAGTTTTACACCAAGATACATTATGAACCTGATTGATCCAGAACGTTTTTATCAGCCTAAGCCAGATCAGGTTTTATAGTTACTGCAGGTACTTTTATAAATGAAAATATTGTAAACAATGTAAGAGGCAAGTATGTTATATTTATGTTAACCAAGAAATATTTCTTACTGCTTTTTTATCTGGGTCATGTTTGTTGCGAAGATGAGTTCGTCTTACAATGTAGAAATGATTGAAGACATAGTAGAGACATCCTGTGACTAAAGTTACAGCAGAGAAGATCTGATAAGTTGGCCGTGTACCTACTGCCTTCATCAAGTAACCTCCTACTAAACTACCAGCTCCTTTACCTAAACATAATCATTTGTATCCTCATTAAACATTAAACCAACAAATATCAACATTGTTTGTGTTGCTAAATCTACAATTGCTTAAACATCTGTTTTCAATATAAATCTCTTAAACATTATTTATATTACACATAATTCATTAAACAATAGCCAAACTTTTATATTCTTCAAAAGATTCTTAATTGATTTTCAACTTAATTTCTGACAAGAATGATTCAAATTTGGTGAAACAAAAACTTTAAGAATTTCATACTTATCATTCTAATAATTCCCAATAGCTTATTTAGTTCAAGTCCATTCTGTACCTATAAAGTAAGTATCACAAATTACACATTCTCAGCAGTCTTAGTTAATCTGTGTTAATTAAGTTACTAAATTTAAAATGGCCTGATAATTCTTTATTCAAATTACTAAGATGACAATCATAATTATTGATGTTCTTTCTTGTAAAAAATGATAAAAATGTGAATGACTAAAGAAAATTACAATAATGTATGGTTAAATTAAATAATTAAATTATGCAATAACTTACCAGGAATGGTTAGATAGGTACACAATTATGAAGTGTTTTATTGTATAACTAACAAAAAAAGCCTCCCGAGGTCGGTTGAAAAATATCCTAGGGCAAAATGAATCTCCAGCAACAGATATCAATCATATTATATTTAAAAATAATAATAATTCCATAATTGTCTTGCATTTAAAAGAAGACACACTAAATTCAGCCCGGTAGATCTCCAGAAATAGGTATCAATAGGGGTTTTAACATAAAACCAAAAAACCCAAAAAGTGCCCTTATAAGTACACCTATGAAAAAATTTACATTTCATAATTTGTTGACAATGATGACAATAGCTTATTTCGTTTAAAACAAACCGCACTAAAATCAGCCTCGTAGATCTCCACAAATAGGTATCAATAGGATTTATACTTAAAAAAAAAGATAAAAGTGCCCTTATAAATACACACATGACAAAAATGTACAATTCATAATTTTTTGATAATAGTGACAACATTTTCTGTTACATAAAACAAACCACACTAAAATCGGCCTGGTAGATATCCAGAAATAGATATCAATATGGTTTAATCTAAAACCAAAAACAACTTAAAAAGTGCTCTTATAAGTACTCCAATGAAAAAATGTACATTTCATGATTCTTTGATAACGATGACAAAATTTTCTGTCATTTAAAACAAACCGCACTAAAATCGGCCTGGTAGATCTCCAGAAATAGATATAATATGGTTTTAACCTAAAACCAAAAAAACTTGCCCTTATAAGTACACCAATGAAAAAAATTACATTTCATAATTTTTATTTCTATTTTATACTGGATGCATTATGAAAATTGTTAACTATAACGTTTATTACATAAATATTGTTTGTCCAATTATAATTTTTATCAGTAAATTGAAGGTAGAGACATACTGTCAGAGTAATTAACTTCCTGAACTTTTGCTCAATTTAATTTTAAATTTCAAGGATCAATTTTATTTTGTTCTTCATAATAAAGAAGTACTGTACATACAAAATGAAGGTTATGGGAAATATTTGTTACGTACCAACACCAAAATATAATCCTCCAAGTAAACCTTGTATACTAGAGTCTGTAGTATTGGTAGATAGTTTTGCTGCATATGTTACTGCAGCCGTAATTGCAAGAGAAGATGTAACTGATTCCATAGCTTCAAAAATCAAACACATCCAAGGGTTGTAAATAAGAGAGTAACCTAAAAAAATAACACATAAACATTGGTTTCAATTCATTATTTACCCTACTCTGTAATTCAAACCTTTCAATAAACATACAATTATGACATATCTTTGATATAGATTTTTTATGGCCTCTTTTTTTTTTTTTTTTTTGTCAAATTCTATGTGGTAGTGCACATACTCTCATATCATATTACAATCTTTAGCCCTACAGATATGAGTATTACATGTAAAGTTGGTATTTCATCTCTAACCTGACTCTAAATTTAATATGTTTTGTGGAAAATGTTAACTGAAATCACTCAAGATATATACTCAAATCAAAATTACCTTACAAAATTACATCTGGAAAGTTGAGTCATAACAGTTTGGCATTTGCATGAAGAAAATCTGAATAATATGTGGTACAAGTACCTATAGTTTAGTAGATTTACTTTTGTCTAAAGACAAGTTTTCCTTTCTTTTTTTTTCATTATGTAAGCTCCCGGATTGGATTGATAACAAATATTGAAATAGGTATATATTACCTATTACACTGTCTATCCAATAATATAGTATTTTACACCATAATCGACTTGGAGAATAGTAAAAAGGCGGTTTCCATTTGCCAACCGCAACACGTCCATCCACCATCGGGGGGCACAGCAGTTTAAAGATAACTCAGTAGCTAGTTAACTAGCACCTAGGCAACATGTTCGTAGTTCATGTCGTAATTTGTGTTTCGTGTACTGTGTTTTTGTGTATAACTAATTTTATTATAATTACTTATTCGGACATTTGCCATCATTTGTGTGTTAAACAATCAAACTCGACGTTTCGGGAATACAAATCAATTCCCATTCTCAAGTGACTAAAACTAACGGTACATAAACCTAGGCAACTAGGCCTATGTATGGGTGAACAAAGTAAAACTACAAATAATTACTAACCTTAAATATCTACATGATGGATCTCAGAGCTAAGATGGCAAATGATGGCAAATGTCCGAATAAGTAATTATAATAAAATTCAACATCCATCATTAACAAACAATAACTTCAAACAGAGTATAACTAATTATTGTGTTTTCGACGACCTCACTAGTGAAAGAAAAGTGATTTTAAATGTGTATTTTTGTATGTAATATAAGTGACCGGAAGATGGGATAATCCCGAAACTGCGATAGTCACAACAAATAATCAAGGATTGGATAGAAACTGTAACAAGTTTTCCATTTAATGTAAACAAATAAATACTACAAAATTAATACATTTAAACCATATACATTTCTGATTCGTGCATCTTATACTAGTCACAAAACAAAATTGAATTCTTATCATAACTCATGTTTAGGATATCTTAATATTCTTATTTTGTCACAGATGAGCATCCCAATACTTTAAAATTATGAGTACAGATCCCTTCTCTTGGTTATTTTGTCAGAAAAATGAAAGCAATGGGCAAAATAATCACTAATTTTAGCTGACACGAGGAAAGAATGAAATATTTGCTTTTATAGTTTATAGAAAGCAGGAAAATTAGGTATTATGAAAATTAGTTTTATAAAAATAATAACATAAACTTAATTTAATAGAAAAGTTAAAGTTGGTAAAGAATATGTTGGCTCTTTACCCAGGTAAGTTCTCAATTTTAGACTATTGAGAAAGTAGCTAAGATGTCTTAAAAATAATTAAATAAAAGTGCAATAAACTTACTTTTAATAGACTGCAATCAATGGAACTACAGTAGAGCGTTGATAATCCGAACGTCAATAATCCGAAACGTCAAAAATCCGAACGCGTTCCGAGGCCCTGCAAAAATTTCGTTTTCGCAAATTCCAATTGCGTCGTTAAAAATTTCACAAAAATCTTCATCCCAGTTTGACATTATTATCTCTTTTTAAACACATCTTAATACCTGCTTTCACACGCCCTCACAACAGACTGGCTGTTAGTATTTTCACTGTCACGCTAATAAGCTGCTTTAGCGCTAGCAGTAAACTTACAGAAAGTTCATTCATTTCTCTTTGTGTAATCATTATAACAGTGTGTCGTACATACAGTAGTGTACTGTACAGTATTTTTTTTTAATTTTTTGTTTGTGTTAACTATAATGTACAAGTCAACTTTTAATTATATGTACTGTACTGTAATTGAGATTTACAAGTGTAATCATGTTGACCCTACTGTGTACGTGCAGGTTCTTCTAAATCATAATATGTAAGTAGTCTTACATACTGTATTGCAATTACATTATTTCTTGTACTGTTTAACCACTTTAATCAATTAAAGGGCATATATTTTAGCCTAAATGGAATTGTCTTGGTTATTTTCAAAAATCCGAACAAATTGATAATCCGAAACCCCCTCGGTCCCAATTAGTTCGAATTTTCGACGCTCTACTGTAACAAGCAAACAGTTATATGATAATGTATAATTTATTTATAACTATAGTAAGCACATAAAAAAATAACTAAAATTAGATTAGAAATTTAAATTAAGCAGCCAAAACTAAATGTAATAACATTAAAAATACCACTTACCCATCAAACGGATAGCATAAAATATAAAACCAATAAACAGTACATTGGCATGGCCAATACGATCGATAATAGGTCCAGACATGACTAATAATGGCAGTCCAGCAATTCCACCAATAGTAATTGTTATCCCCATCAGTGACCGTGAAGCACCTAAATCTTGTAGCAACCAGAATAGGAAACTTTCAATGTATCCCCAAGCAGTGCCTGAAAGACATCAAGTAAGAGTGTGAAATAAAATAAAATGTAATAATTACTTTGTGATTTATGTACTGAAGCCTAATGTATGTTTATTTAATCCAAACAATATTTTAATTTCATTATTGAATCTTGCATAAAATTAATTGAACAATGTATCTTAAATACCTTCCATTAAATATTCAAATTATGATTATATCATCTATATAATAATAAGAGGCTTTGTGATGACAATGACTGAATGACTGACTGTCATAGAACCAACAAGGAGCAAAAACTACTTAAGGCTCGGCTCTCCACATTCAAAACTACGATATTGGGTACCAATTTCAATGTTAAATAACCAAAACATACCTTCACTATAAGCATATTTTGTGCTGTTTTTGTTAAAAAACGAAAGCTGTATTTTTTTTCTTAAAGTAAAATAGATTGTGGGTGTTGATTGCTAATGATTTTTGCAATATCTCTTTTTGCAACTGAGTAAAAAATTTATAAAGTTTACTATTTTTTACTATTTATATCATACGTTTATGAAAACAATAAAACGGTTTCTGAAAATGTATTCGGCAATCAACATCCGCATATGACAGTACTTCAAAATGAAACCAAATTTTTAAATTTATTCCACGAATTAACGGAAAAATATGACTTATTTTGTAGCATTGCTCTTATAAGAATAAGATTCAATATGGCGGGCAGGGAAGCGCCCCCTTAAGATACGGTAAAAGACAAAAATTTTAAAATACAATACGCACACTAAGAAATGATTTTGCAAAATTTTTATTTTAAACTGTAAAAATTGTGAAAATTTGAATAAAACTGCTGTTCTGATCATAAGCTTAGCAAAACATGTTTGTTTACATTCATTACCACATCAACCAACTTAGCAAATTTAGAATCAGTTTATTATTCTTCATAATTAACAGTTTTTTCAGTTTTGATTAACAAACTAAAAACAAACACGAACAAAAATCAAGGAAAAAGTTTTACTGTATTATAATTTAGTTCAAACATTTGTAAACATATTATAAATAAAACGGCTGATTTGAATAAGAACTTAACATAATTTTAGGTTAGTCCTACAATGAACGAAAACACTTTTATTTGCAACCAATTTGGCAAATTTAGAATCAGGTAATTATTCTTCACAACTAACAGTTTTTTTAGATTAGGTAAATGCAAACAAAAGGCTTACTGTATTAAGTCAAACATCTGGTATTATTTATTATATAGTTCTCTTTAGTTGTTAATATCAAAATTTGTTTGAAATGTTGATTATTGAATATTTAAATATTAATGGTGAAGTTACAACGCATGCTGTAATTCATATTATTAGGGTTGGCCGTGTCTATTTCGATATCCGTCTTACATTAGCTATGTAAAGATCACCACTCAATTGTCATTTACATGAAAATTTCAGATTATACAATAATCTGATTTCATTGGCTTCGCCATCGGTCACCGAAAAGGTTAGTGAGCGAAGTGAGGTCTGTATATATAAAAGAAGCAGTCCTGACTGAATGATTCAAAAACTACTATACTAGATACTTAAAATTTTCAGTATACCTTCATACCACTATGTAGAGAGAGGATTTTGCAAAATATTGATTTTAAGGGTTGAGACAACCCCTGAAAAAGTAAGTATTGTTTGTTATACTTTCCTTAAAGCTAGAGATCTAAAACTTTTTACATTTATTTCTCCCAAGAAACATATAAAAAGTAAACCAGTTTTTCATTTTGACGCGAGTTGCTAAGGGGTGAAAATGTGATAACAACTCCGAAAACAATAAATATTATTTGTTATAGTTTTTTTGAAGCTAGAGAACTGAAATTTGTACATTTATTTTTTACAAGGTTCATAGAAAAAATAAACCAGCCTTGCATTTATCATGTGCTGCTAAGGGTTGA
Organism: Philaenus spumarius; assembly: GCA_018207615.1. Classification (NCBI taxonomy): domain Eukaryota; kingdom Metazoa; phylum Arthropoda; class Insecta; order Hemiptera; family Aphrophoridae; genus Philaenus; species Philaenus spumarius. The sequence continues at coordinate 586,370 of JAGFPH010000146.1, forward strand.
AAGTGTAATAACAATGTCTAAAATAATAAATATTTATTCTAATAACTCCTATAAATCTAGAGAGCTGAAATTCAGCACTTATTAGTTTTAAGTGTTGTATGGTAAATAAATAATAAAACATGCTATTTAAATAGATGTGTCTAATGAGTGAAAGGAGTTAACAGCTAAAGAGACACATTTGTTTTATAAGTGGTAAAGTGGAAGAGTAATGCACTAGCATTTCAATTACTTATATAAGGGGTGAAAACTGGAAAAAATACCTATAAAACAATAAATAATATTTCTTATACTTTTCTTTAAGCTAAAAGAGCTAAAATGTATTAACTTATTTCTTAAATAGTACTAAGAAAATAAACTAAATTCATATTTTACCTGTGACTAAGCTACTTGAAGTATAAACAGGGTGACTATCACAATATATTAAACAGGAAACTAAGATCTTATGTCGGATTTAAAACACAATTATTGTAAACGATCTTCATTTCAGTAAATTTTTCTTTTTTCTGGGTGAAGCCTTGGGTACCTGCTAGTATATTAAAAAGCAAGAATAATGCAAATATATTGCTAGGAGAAAAGCAATAGTACGAATATCTTAACAAATAACAATGGCCGAGATAAACATCAATAACACACAGGCAGACAAGTTTTGCCAACAACGTTCCTATGTGTACTTTTATTCACAAACTACCATTTATTCATGAATTATTCATAAAAATATAAACTCTTACTTTCATCTCTTACGTCAATGCTTTATTGTAAAATATTCAAACCATTTTAATAATCATTTCCCTTTTTAGACAGAATTATTTTACCTTTCATTTACAACTTAATTTTTGTTTTGTTTTTTTGAGGTGATAAACCTGAGCGGTTTTCATGGCCTTAATTTAATTGTAAGTGAACAGCCTTATAAAGTGTAACTAAACTATAAAGGAAATGCTATATATTTATGTAAAGATTATAAATCTTACCCAAAATAAAGCAAGTTATGAACAATGCCACAATTTCAATATTTCTTAGAACTGTCATTACATCTTTCACAACATTAGTAGCAGGAGACTTGAATTGTAAATTCATAGAAAGCATCAAAACTCCACTTACTATCTTAAGTCCTGCATACAAATAAAAAGCTGGCCTGTAAAAATAATTCACATAAATTAAATTGTAAGAGATTTCCTGTGAAAATAACATATTATAGAATATTGTAAATACAACATTTGGGATAAATGATATTTAAATTATATTGTCAAGAACATGCAACTAGTCTATAATTTCCTTTTAAGGAGAAATCTTTTTCATGATCATAGCCTAATAACTTGGCATTCTGTCAAACTTGACAACTCTTAAAAATTATTTTTAGTTAAATGGGGTTTGGTTTCACATATTCAAAGTTACATTTACTTAAGTTACTTCGTAAAATGTAAATAAAGTATTCTTGGTGCAAATAATTTATGGTTAAAATATCAAATGATTAAAACGAGACTAATTTTTAAAGCAACTGTTATGCTAATTACATTTGCCAACATTCAGATTTTACAACTCTGCATTATTTTTGCAATTGCAATTAAAAAATAAATCATTCAAACATCGTTAAAAATACAAACAAAAGGGCATAAACCCATTAAATACTATCATACATTGAACATCCGTAACATATGCAAGATATTCTTTAAAGATTTGATTTCACAAAAAACTGCAGGACTTAGTTACTGCTGGATTTACACTATTTTTAATTAATGCAGTGACATAAACAATTAAGTTTACTGTCAAAATGTAAATAACAAAGTTTTTTTGCACTGTTACCACCATATGTTGTACCTAATAAATCAATAATTGGTTAAAAAAAGGAATCTTTATAAATAGATAGAATACTAATAAACAAATGCAGGTTGGGTGTTCCATATATATATATTTTTAAACAAACTATGTTTGATGAAATAGTACAAAAAGGACAGGAATTGTTATAACAGAGTAGTATATTAAGGAATACATGACATAGCTGATGATATCTTACAGTCAGTATGGGCTCACCTGGGCAGATTAAATTATTAATGCCCTCGGCTTTAACAATGCATATTAAAATTATATTTTCTACTAAGTAGGGTATATTAACATTATCAAGTTCACCTAAAGTCAGTATAGCCTTTTCCTGTGCTTGCATAGTCGATTAGAACACCAGACAAAGGTGAACTTATCATGCCTCCAATGGCAGCATATATTCTCTGAAGTCCATAATCACCTTTGTGATTTCTCAATATTGCTATTACAGCACCTGGAGACAGTAATATTTAAATTAGTAAAGAAAAAAATAAATGATAAATATGATGATGAAATTTAGTGTGATGTATAATACTACTTTTATAAACAAGAGCATGATCGCAGAACGTATGTTGTTTATAAAATGTTGTTAGTATTTATCAAATGTAGATAAAATCGACAGACATTTATTTACACAATTAAAAATGTTTTTTTAATACATTTATGTAACCAACTGTTTTCAATTTTTTTTTTTTTGCAATTGGCAGTTGGGAAAGTTAATTATATAAGAGTTAACACACATTACCTAAACAATTCTGAGCTAGTAAAATTACAAGTGTACCTTTTTCAGTAAAAATAATAATTTTATTTAGAGTATATTTGATTTAATTATTTCTAGCAAATAGATTGAGCACATTTTTAAACGCAATTATTATTAAATTTGCATTTTTCTGCATTAAAATAGAGAGATTTTCTTTCTTTGCGTATCTTTTTTATTTTATGCCAGTTAGAATTAAGAAGACAGGAGAACCATAAAATCCGATCACTAGCAACTAAGCCCAAACTTGTGCAATTGTGTTACAATGGTAGAAATTATGTCATGCGTTAACTGATTGTACCACTGAGCTCCAATGTTTATTAAAGTAGAATCTGCTGCTTAGACCTGAAATGTAGTAAAGATAAAATTTGAAGCTTTCCTTCCTCTACAGATGGAACTTACTTCTTCAAAAATAGCAAAACCTCATTAATCCTGACTAATTGGGCCTCTAAGTTGTCCGAAGTAATGAAACTCCGGATTAAACAAAATGACCTTTGACAAGAGCTAACATACATATTCAAACACTCTGATTAGTAAAAATAACGTGTATTTTAAATTTAAGTAATACAAAGGTTATTTAGTATTCATGACAGTATTAGGCCCTATAAACAACTAGTGCAGTACAAAACTAGAACATGGCAATCAAGGATCACCTTCATTGACCACACTTGATAAGTTTACTGGTTTGAGGAAACTACTGATCTTTTGTTGTCATTAATTTCTTTTATAATTACCTAACGCAGATGCTTCAAATGTTTGTAATATGTAGATATGTTTTCATCCTTATATTATCTTAAACATATTATGACAGTGTCTTAATAATATCACATTCTTTCCTCTGGTCATATTCATCCGGTTGAGAGCTTTCTGCAGTGACCACACTTTCAACGATCTCCTCCTATGTTAAAATGTCATATCCTGGGGTCATAGCATCTTCATTTTCTTTTAGCAAAAACTCACTGTCTCCTAGTGTTACTGACTTTGAATTACCTTAGCGGAGAGTGTTTTGAAAATCCTCTGTTTCTAATGCAGGCATATGTGGTTCAACCTCTTTTTGTATTAAAAGTTTTTTCCACAAGCTAATCAAAGTTGATGGTCAAAATAGAAAATCATGGATTTGATATTGTTATCTTTGAGATTCTGTAATATCTTTGGCCCTCTTCTATCTTCTTCTCCTGCAGCTAGTTCCACGACAGCCAACATTTAATTGACAAGCTTCTTTTTGTATAGATGCCTGCCTATGTATATGACTTCTTGAGCCTTAGGCTGAATTAGAAAGGTTGTGTTTGTTGGTAAGAATATGCACCTGACTTTGTATCATCAGTCAGCTGTTCAACTTATGTATGCGCTGGGCAATTGTACAGTAAAACTATTGCCTTCACTTTATCATCAGGAATTTTCATAACATCTGTTTGATAACATCTGATTTCTGGCTCTGCTTCTTGAGAAACCAATCCATTTTAACATCTGAAGTGAACCATGCACTTTTGGAGTTATAGTATTGAACTGGTAACATGTCCATAATACTTTTTATTGAATATGATTTTTACTTTTGCCTTTGATCACAGACATCAATTTGTGACTTCCATCAGCATTAGCGGATAGCAATGTAGAAACTCGATCTTTACTGATCTTACTACACTACATTTTTTTCAGCCTTAGGCGCTTGGGTACTGTAATACTCTCCAATATAACCCTGTCTGGTCATAATTGTACAGTTGCATAGGCTGTGTATTTTAAGCTTTTAAAATGTCCTCAAATCTTTTCCTGAATGGGTCAACAACTTCATCATCTGCACTAAGACCTAGTACTTATTTTTTATTAGTTATGTTGTGTCACCTTCTGAACCTTAACAACCATCCCGAACTGCCTTTAAAATTATTTATGTCTAGCTGTTTAACTAGTTTCTCTGCTGCAGCCGTAATTTTAACCCCACGGATAGCCATTCCAGAAGAACAAAACCATATTTAAACCATATGCATCAGTGGCTACCGCTTCTTTTTACAGCACCTGTTTCCTTTTCTACATGAAACTTCAGGAAACTTTCTAATATCGTCTTTTATTTCTTATGTCCGAAACAGTATGTTTGGCAACCCCTTATTGTGCACAAGTATTTGACACAGAGTTTTGGCACAAATACGCTCCCTTTTTGAGTTTTCTATCACCCATAGCTTATCGTTAATAAAAGATACCATATTATTATGCTTTTTATCTTGACTAGATTTACTTAGCACATCACTTTCTGTAGCCCTCCTGAACACAGATAGACACAAACACTTTCTAAAAATCACAATGTAATGAACAGTAACACAAAATACTCCGAACCGAAATCAAATATGAAGTGTTTCAGGCTACTTACTGAGACTAATGGAGGCAGTATGAGTGAATGTTGTCTTGCTCAAAGGTCAACAACTTGCTAGCTGCTTCCCAAACTGTGTAGTTTACCATCATGCGCTTGTAACTAAGCTTTATACTGTAATTGCTTTTATTACTACTAAACGGATGTCATGATTGAACGAAATCTGAACTAATGTGGTCCTACTATATTGTAGAATTATAATGCTCCACAACTATATTATAAGAAACATACAGTTAATAGATTTATAAATTTGGAAATAAACAAAAAATAGTAACTATTTCTATCTATAAAGTGTTTTATTTTAAACACAGTTTACCATCTACTACTGCACGGTTAATACTAAATTTTCCAGAAGATTATAATTGTATTTTTTATATTAATGACAAATCTCACCTTCAAACATAGCAAAAGCAGTGCCACTGATCATTCCAATAAAAACACGAATAACAAGATAGATCCAGAATGTGAGTCTAATGTCATACTCAACAGTGTTTTCCATGTTCGTACAGAGTTTATTTCTGGGTACAGTGACAATGCATGATTTTTTACAGTCCTTCAAGTTTAACAAAGCATCAGTCTCTAGATTATTCTCAGGGTTTGGAAGAGGCACAAGAACTGTTTGTGTTAATACTTCTTCCTGAAAATGTTTTTACAAATTTTACTTCTCTAAAGACTTTAACTATACCATAATATAGTGATATATGTGCAAAATAAAGTATAAAATAAAACAGACACAATTCATAGCACTTTAGAGATAATCTGGTAGCCCTAAAGTACTTCACCTAAACCAGCTGAGGAGGACAAGAATCAGAATCTGCTAATAGAGATTTAGTATAAAAGGGCATAAGTACAGGTATTTTTCATCCTGTAGAAACTTTTTGACAGATTAAATCCCTGTGTTAATTAAATTGTTTGAAAGTCCATACAATATTTATTTCAGATTAATCCTTGCGAAAAAGAAATATTGAATAGAAATTTTCAAAGTGTTAATGTCGAAAAAAATTCATAGACCACAAATTATGAAGAAAAAAACATAGGATCCGATATGTGATGTACTAAGTACATGTACAACATGTGTATAACATGTAGGCCTACAAGTTTGCAATGATGGTAACATAAGTGATGAATGTTGTGACATAAGACAATTAATTGATAACTTCGGTTTGAACAAAGTGCATGTGTACAACATGTGTATAACATGTACAAGTGTGCAATGATGGTAACATAGGTGATGAATGATGTGACATAAGACAATTGATAACTTCGGATTGTACAAAGTGCATGTGTACAACATGTGTATAACATGTACAAGTGTGCAATGATGGTAACATAGGTGATGAATGATGTGACATAAGACAATTGATAACTTTGGATTGAACAAAGGGCATGTACAACATGTGTATAACATGTACAAGTTTGCAATGATGGTAACATAAGTGATGAATGATGTGACATAAGACAATTGATAACTTTGGATTGAACAAAGGGCATGTACAACATGTGTATAACATGTACAAGTTTGCAATGATGGTAACATAGGTGATGAATGATGTGACATAAGACAATTGATAACTTTGGATTGAACAAAGTACATGTACAACATGTGTATAACATGTACAAGTTTGCAATAATGGTAACATAAGTGATGAATGATGTGACATAAGACAATTGATAACTTTGGATTGAACAAAGGGCATGTACAACATGTGTATAACATGTACAAGTTTGCAATGATGGTAACATAAGTGATGAATGATAGATAGATAGATAGATATAGCCTTTATTTCTGGGCGAAGTTAGGACCATCAGGTCCTCTCTTCCACTTAACCCATGTACATTCGGTAAACAAAAACAAGAACAATAAAACTTAAGCCTAAAACAAAACAAATAATATTGATTTAACTAAAGACAAAAGAACTTTGCATCAAACAAAAATACATACTAATTTGGATAATAATATTAAAAATAAGAAATAAAATCCTTAACTAATAAAGATTACTAAAAATATAACCTAATTATAAACACTTAAATATATACATATATAACAACATATAAGAATTTAAATATATTTATTAACAAGAAAATACATTCACACTCACATTCATACATATCATACAATTTAAATAAACGAATTCCTTTCCTACACACCCCGAGCGAAGATCAGTCCACGTCCAAACCATTTAAGAAATGCAGTTTTAGTGATTTTGAAAATTGAGCACGGCTATGTATGGTTTTAAGGGGATCTGGTAACGAATCCCACAAGCGACATGCCGTTACGGTAAAAGATTTATTATACATTACAGTTCTGTGCTTGGGAATTATTAGCATTGTCGACCCCTTTCTTGTACTTTTTGTACTTATATCTGAGGCAAATACAAACTTATTTGCCAAGTAAGTCGGCACTCTAGTCTGTAGGACAGCATGCAATGTAGTTAAAATATGAAAAGATCTAAATTCATCAAGTTTTAAAAGATGTAATTGTTTATAATATGGACTGACATGATCATCACGTTTTAGATCAAAAATAAATCGTATACAATAATTTTGAGCGCGTTGGAGTTTATTAGCCAATTCCACAGTCATGTCACTTACTACAGTGTCACAGTAGGCAAAGTAAGGCAAAATTAATGATTTAACTAAGAGTATTCTAATATGTAATGGCAAAAAGTCTTTCATTTTTTTTAAAGAATGAATACCTGCAAACACTTTATTGCACGTCTCAGTTACATAATCGGTCCAGTTTAGTCTGTCGTTGATTGTCAGTCCCAGATTTCTAACACTCTTACGATATTCTAATATTTCACCTTCAATTTTAAGTTTTGGGAGATTGTCCAAGTCTATTGTGTTCAACAGTCGGGAGTAGCCTATAATAATAGGTTGCGTCTTTGATCTGTTGAGTCGTAAGTCATGCTCTTCAGGCCATAGGCAAATACTTTTGATGTCATATGTCATATGCTCAACTGCACTGCCAATGTCATTAACTTTAAAATGTAGATATATCTGCAGATCATCAGCGTACAAGTGAAGCATACAGTATTTTAGTCTAGTACTAATGTCGTCAATATATATACTAAATAATAAAGGACCTAAAATGGATCCCTGTGGAACTCCGCGAGTCACAGCCTCCCAAGCAGACATTTCTTCACCATCACAAACACGCTGCCTCCTTCCAGACAAATACGATTTGACCCAAGTTATGGCTTGGTGTGATAGTCCAATTTTTTCCAGTTTTAGAAACAATAGAGAATGGTTAACACAGTCAAAAGCTTTAGAGAAATCGAATAAAGTTAATATTGTAGCCTCTCTACGGTCCATTGCTAATCGAATGTCATCAGATACACATATAAGTGCTGTCGCAGTGCTATTACCAGTCCGAAAGCCCGACTGAAATGGACTAAGAAGATTATTATCTTCTAAGTATTCCGTCAACTGCTGATGGACTATTCGCTCTAAACATTTGGACAGGGATGGTAGTATACTTATAGGCCTAAAATCCGATGGACCTGAAGGTTCAGATATTTTGTTAATAGGGCGGACCAAAGCACATTTCCACAAATTTGGAAATGTGCTGTTTTCTAAAGATGCATTACACAGTTTGGTAATAACAGGTAAAATTGTGACTATAGTGCTCTTTATAAACTGACTATGATCTAAATGATGTGACATAAGACAATTGATAACTTTATATTGAACAAAGTACATGTACAACATGTGTATAACATGTACAAGTTTGCAATGATGGTAACATAGGTGATGTATGATGTGACATAAGACAATTGATAACTTCGGATTGAACAAAGTGCATGTACAACATGTGTATAACATGTACAAGTTTGCAATGATGGTAACATAGGTGATGAATGATGTGACATAAGACAATTGATAACTTCGGATTGAACAAAGTGCATGTACAACATGTATATAACATGTACAAGTTTGCAATGATGGTAACATAGGTGATGAATGATGTGACATAAGACAATTGATAACTTTGGATTGAACAAAGTGCATGTACAACATGTATATAACATGTACAAGTTTGCAATGATGGTAACATAGGTGATGAATGATGTGACATAAGACAATTGATAACTTTGGATTGAACAAAGTGCATATGGAAAAAGAATTTTTAAATGCTGATAATAATCTTGATGACAGTGAGAAGATAATACTTTAAGAAGACCTGAGAAAATGTTTATAGAAATAAATACATATATTTTTTAATAAATGCTGTCTCAAAGAAAACAATTTAATACACTATACTCTCATAAACCATTTTTGTCATTGTATTCCATGATCCTTTTTATTAAAACAATCAACATATACCTAAACACAGGGCGTACATTATGAGATCAATGTGTAAAATATTGAGTTTAATTATACATTTTGAACAAAAGTTACTAAATGGTTTAAATTATGTAAGAATCAAAAGACACCAGTACAATTTTCTTAAATCAGAGTTCTTCTTTAAATATAAAATATTTATATTAAAAATATTTTTGAAAAAAGGAAATTAAGTGTATTGTGTAGTAAACAAAAAATTATCACTACTTACTTCCACACTGCAAGTTGTATCCATGAAAGCTTTTCCTGCTCCGTCTTGTAAGATATTTAAATCAGTAACATAAAATTTTTTCACATTTGCAGGGTTCTTGCTTGGTGCTGATTTTATTTTCATGTCCAAAATCTCAGCTTTTGATGCAACTACAGATGGAAATATTCCGTTTGATTTTTCTATATTACATAAGTACAGATTAGTAATATTTTTCTCGTCATCCGGCTCACATGACAAGTTAAACAAACCACTTGTTGGAAAAAAGTATTTTGTATCTGTCAGCATTCTAACTGAAGTCGGAAAGTGAGCTTTATTTACCATTTGCCTAAGATTTCGTTTATCTTCATCTTCTTGCCGAGGTGCCTTAAACAAGGGAAGATCATCTGCTTTTAAAGTATATGTATATTGATCAGTTGTATTACTTTCGTCATTTTGAATAATAACTGTGTAGTTGCGTGTGCTTAAAATTGCAGTAGATTCAGCCGATAGGGTTTTAGGACCTCTAGTTTCCTGGAAAAATATTACACATCATAATTGTTTTATGTCTAATACAAAATTTCTTTCTTAAAGATGTAATAAATCAAAAAATCTTTCTACCACCAAGCAATGAAAATGGTAATCCTCTTTAATTACTTATACCAATATACTGTTGATTAATTGAGAATATGCTTTACAGGCCTACTGTATTATGTAAAAATGATGATCTTTTTCTGATTTAAAAAATTAATAATAAGTTTAAATATCAATTTTATCATTTTCATTAAATTACTGAACTGATACCAATCTCACTGATTCAGTACAACCAATCCCAAGGTCAAAAATATAATGTCATTATTTTATTGTTTAGAAAGCAATCTATATATATAAAAGCCAAATCCACTGACTCACTGATCACGATTTCTCAAAAACTACTGAACAGATAGTAACGAAATTTGGTACGTAACTTCCTATAGGTGCTCGCTAAGAAAGGGTTTAAAAAAAGTCAATATTTTAGGGGGGTTTGGGGGGGTCAAAGCTACTAAATCATGATTTCTCTAAAACTACTGAACGGATTGTAATGCAATTTGGTATGTAGCTTTTTCTAGGGCCATAGGTGCTGATAAGAAAGGGTTTCAACAAATTTGAAATCTTAGAGGGGGTTTAGTTGATCAAAGTTACTAAACCATGATTTCCCCAAAAGCAAGGAACGGATTGGAATGCCATTTGGTATGTAGCTTCCTCTAGGACCCTAGGTGCTCGGTAAGAAAGGCTTAAAAAAAATCTAAATTTTAGGGGGAGTTTGGTCAAAGTTACTAAAAATCCCCATAAGAAATACATACTGTAGTATATTTATTGATACAGTATATTTTTTGTTAATATACATTTAACTTTGACTTTTCTATCCATGCAAAGCCGGATCGCGCCAGCTAGTAGCTTTATAAAAGTTTCTTCAAGCAAATAGCAAATAAATTTCACTGCCTCTAAAAGTGTACTATTTATAAATCAACTTTAAACTACTTTTGTGTATATAAATGAACTGTTACAAACCAAGTTAGTATATATATATAGAGCTATAAAATACTACAAATACTAATACATGATTTATAAATATACATTATTATTTATTTTAATACACAACTATAATCACTTTTATCAAATAAAAGTATTTGAATATCGTTAAGTGTATCAGATGATAAAAATGGGTAAAATAATATTGCATCCCATAGTCCCATTAGGACAACATTACTATTCCCATTGTATATATTTTTTAACACTATATCTTTGGTAACTCATTATGAATGTCTTGTCACTTTTAAAAATACTAACACAATTGCATCTTCACTTACAAAGATACTTTCATAATTTTGCACGGCTCTAAATCACTTAAGGATTAAAGTCTCTACCTTTCTTTGCGCTGCAAAGAGCTCGTAGCTCGTCAGAGTCTGTCTATCCACAGCACTGCAAAGAAAGATAGAAACTAAATTATAATTGATATGTTTGTTAACTGAAGTAAATACACTTAAAAGTATGTTTATTAATTTAAATTTGAATTTTCTTATATTTTGCTTATCAATTCTGAGGTATTCTTGTTCAATTACCTGAGGTAAGAATTCAGTTGGATGCCTGGTACAAATAAGACCACATGCCTCAAGTTGAGCATGTATCAGTAGAGAATCATTTTTAAATTGTGTATCTCCTATTGATGGCAATGTATTACATGTGTGTGACTCAGCGAGTGTCATACTAAGCAGACCTGCATAATGTACATTTAAATAGACAATTTAATACTACTAAATAACGTTTTGTAAAGCAAGTTCATCTAACTGTACTTGAACTTTTGCAAACAAGGTTCTAGTCTAATAATTAGCTAAACAGAAATGATTAAAATAGCATTTATAAAATTTAAATTATTTAAACATTTGATAAAAGTTTTGACCAAATAAATAAAAATATTGGTGATAGATAAATAATGATATGATAATAATCAAATTTAATAAAGTATAAACAAACTTACCAAGCCAAATTATAATTTTGACTTCTTGTAATAAAATACCAAGCGATCAAAGCAAAGAACATATTATGTTGTTTGAAGGATAAAAAGCATAAAATAAAATCATTAAAATTAAATATTGGCTTAAATTATGATTATTAATTAAACTTGTTTAACATTTTTCCAAATCTAGAATACAACTTTCATATTTATCTAACTGTAATAAACATCATTTATCAATGCAATGAAAGATTACTGTGCATAGATGATTTAACAAAGGAAATGATACTATCATATCATAAAGAAACATTCATCTGTAAAGGTAAATCCGCACTAGCAGAACGAAGAGTATAATACAGCATCAAACTTAACAGCAAACTTAACAAAAAGTCGCAATGCTATTCGTCCCCGTCATTTTAACTATCCAATTGTTTGCCAAACAATAGCAATTTGAATATGTTATGCGTTGCAGTTATATTACACTATTCGGTTTGCTTTACCTTAACAAATAAACAATCTTCCTTTTTCAGATATTTTAAATACTATTAGTTCTGAATTCAATAAAGAATTTAAAAAGGTCTCAACTTCTTTTTAAGTTAATTTATTTAATACATACCTTCTGCATTATTTGAAGGGCAACTAAGTGATAGTATGGTTCTCTCAGGATAAGTAAAGGTGATTCGCCCCACAGGGACTAGTAAAAGCAGGAGAGAAGTAGCTCCTCCAAGTCCATTAAACACCGCCAATATAAACTGATAGAAACATAATTAAATAATGTAATTATGTTATGTAACTGATGTACATCTAATACATAATGTATCACTATATCTAATTTACAATAATGCAATACAAACAATCAATGTAATTATGAAGAGTAAAAATATGATTTTTTGAAAATATTTAAATTATTTTTTTCAGTTACAACTATAAGTTTGTAAATGAATTTGCAAAATAAAATTATCAAAAACCATCAGAATAAAGCTATCTACTGGAAGAATGAGGTCTAAAGTAAAGTGGCCGTTAATAGAAAAATTAGCTTAGTTACTAAATAAGTTCTATTTAAATAATTTTAAAAATTTTATAATTTGTAAATGGACCTTAATTCAATTATTGATATTTGAAAATCATATTGTGTGCAAATATTTTTGATAGACATGAATGAATCAACTGATGTTAGTTTAAAATATACGTTCTTAATACAGTTTTATAAATGGGTCATTTGATATCACATGACAGTTTTGGTTTTATGATTTTCCTGGAGTCAAATGAAAATGGTTATTGTAAGATAACAATAATACAGATAAAAATATGCTTTTGTTTGTAGATCCTTTTATTGTCAACATTTCTTCTGCATGTTGTTATCAATAAATTATATAAATGATTTAATAGCCTACCATTGTCAGTAAAACAGATGTCTGAAAGCAGATGAAATGTCTGTTATTTCAAGTTGGCTGAAGAGTATGGGTTTTTACTCATTGAATATAATGGTGTGCATATGTAATGTTTTGCCTTTTACTAATTACAGTGTAAAGCATTCACATCAAAAGTGTGGAATTTAAAAAAATTTGACACTTGTTATAAAATTGTATTTGTAAAAACATTGTGTCACACATACAGGTCCTCCCTAATTTAAATCTTTTTCATTTCTAACAGTTCACCTAATGTTTTAGTTTATTTTTGACAATTTCAGTCAGAGTATGGGTTTTTAATCGCTCAGTCCAACTTTAGAAAGCATGACTAATATGCCATGTTACTTGAGTGGCAATTCATAAGATATTAATAATACTGTAGTTTTCTTTAAAATCAGATAAACAAGTTTTGAATTGATTTTGTAGTAAACAAATTAACAAACATACAAACAGTTTCTCTTTATAATAAATGTAAATACTTATAAATGTGAACGCATACAGATAAGCTGTAATGTATGTAAGTTATAGTACGGTATATCTTAAGGCATCTGACTATAAGAAATATATGTCAGTTATATTTAGCCGAAGAAACAGGATGCTTGTAATTTTGTACTCAGTCGCAATAAGAAGCTTTGATATGTCAAGGCCTATATAACCATTAATAATTGCTGCAATCAATAATAAACCAATAAACAAATAAAGTAACAATCAATGACTTTCCTGTGATTTCTTTAAAAAGAAGAAATTTATATTTAATTAGATCAAGATTAATGTAATTAAAATTATCATGCAGACTTTGTCATGTTTGCTATTGGATATCATTTTCAAGAAAGTATTTAATATCCATCTATACCCTTAAATACTATATTCTTATAACTTTCAATCACGATCATCTTCCTGTTTTCTTAATTTAACCACTGCTTTTTTCCCTAAACTTCAAATATAATAAATATATTCATTAATTATTACATTTTTAGCCACTACCACAGTATGGTCAGCATTAATTAATTTTAAAAAATGCAATCACGCTTTAAAGTTAAAAAGGAATTTCAAATGTTTGTTGATTATTATTATTTTTGTTATAATTTATCCCTTTTATATCTTTAAACAAACCACTTCTTTCGTACAAACTTCTGTGCGAAATTAACAATGTTAATTAGCTTTTTCTGATCACAAATTGTATTGCTTCACTAGGTCAGAGTTTGGACTTTGAAAATACAATAATATAACAACATAATATACTAAGTAAAAAAACAAACTGAACACAACTTACTGTATGTTATTACAACTATAAAATAATTAAAGAGTTGTGTCGAAAGAAACAACTCATTTTGATTGTTTGATTACATTGATTTAGAAGGAAATTGGACCAATGAGATAAGAATGAACTGTTTAATGGTGCAATTGGGCAAGGTAATGGATGACTGACCACTATAGTCAGTATCACCGTCAGCTGTTGTGTAGGTTTCATCAACAGGATGTCAAACAGCAGACAATATGCATACAACATTGATACAGCATTCACTCCAATGGTGGGAATTGAAATTTGACACCTTTCTATGTAACTGTTAAGCCCTTTACTATTGTTTAACTCAAACTGGTGAAAATAGATGTACATGAACATAAAGATTCAGTTTAAAATAAGACTGACTCAAGTCACTTTTCTTAGAAAATATTGATTTCTTCTTCTCAGTTAATTGAAAAGTTGATAGTTTACTATTATTTGTTACATAATTTTAATAATTTTTTTAAAGATCTGTGTTATCTTAATGTTTAAATAAAAACAATGATATGTTTAAATCAATAAAACAAATTAAAATCAATTAAAAAATATAATGTAATGTATTTAAAATGTAATACACCTTTTTATTGTTATATTTACCAGATAAAAATACAGGCCTAAATATTAAAGTTTCTGAAATGTGTTTAACTCCAAGCTATAGTTTGTAATCATATAATAAAATATAAAATAACTCACATTTTAAAGCTTGTTCCGAGAAAAAAATGAGTTCTATTCCCAACTTCTTTAAATGATAATAATCATAAAACATGATTTAAATTTGTTTTTATTTATATACTATTCCTCTTCTCTTTATTATTGTTTTTTATAGTATACTAGTGGATCCGGCAATGCTTCGGTATTCCTTTATTTTAGTATATAAAATATATACTTAGATTAAATTAACAAACTCGATTCAGTGAGTGTATTGAAAACTTTATGTTGTAGTTACTTGTGGTTAAAATAAGATTTTTATAATCAGGGCAGGTGGTAGAGCACGAGTTTAGTGCTAATATAATTTATTTTATGTAGGTAGTTATTCCATTTTAATTACTATTTACTTTTTAGGGTAGTTTGCATTACCTTGACTTAAGTAATCGGACTACAGATGGTTTTTAATAGTATTATACAAATTTAGCTTTATAGCTTGTAGGAAGTTAGTGTAATTTATTTTTATTGTAAAAGATTAGTTAATTACCTTATTTTAATCTCTTTGATTGTAGTGACCATATTATTCTCTAAACAATCATGGTACTAATTTGTAAATTGTGAAATGTTTAGTGAAATTAGTTGAGTAGATTTTGAGCATATAGAAGAAGTAAGTATATAAATGATTATCCTATTTTGAGAGTAGCTATCTCATTTCATCCATTTGACTTAAGTAATCGAATTGTAAATGTTTTTTTTTTTATCACTTAAGACTAATATTGCACAATTTGAGTTTTATAGCTTGTAGGAAGTTAGTTTAATTTATATTTATTATTATGTAGGGGTAGCAACCCCATTTCAGTCCTTTAGATTGTAGTAGTTGTTATGTCTGACTCCTGGCATTAATATGGATAATACGTGAAACTTTTAGTAAAATTGGTCGAATAACTTTTTAGTCTATAGAGGACAAAGAAAGATTCATTTTTCTATACATAAATGATATACTTGTAAAATATGTTTTACCTTAAAGTTCCCTATCCTGTCGGCAACCATTCCTGCCAATGGGGGCATGATTATGGCTACAATAGGTGTCACAGCTGACATGATCGCTGCTTCTTCAACATTGATACCCAATTCTCTCATATGTATTGTTAGATATGGGTATAAGACATAAAGAGCTGAAACAGAAGTTATACATCTTAATTAGATTATGCGACAATAAACAATATACAATAATGTAAATAACCTTTGCTACAAATCTTACATAGACAAACACCAAATGGATTATGTTTCATCAGTCAGATTACTTGTTCTGACAAGTTCGCACACAACAGAACTAAGCACTCTTTCAAATAGTACTAACTATAAAAAAAAGAAAATAGAACATTCTTACAACAAAATGCTTGTATCCAATTACACACTATAAGAATTCAAAACACAATGCAATATATAAAAACAATTAAATTATCAAAATAATGAACTTTTAGAACTACAAACATAGATAACTATTGCAAAGGAGAGCTAGTTGAAAACTTTAGGTACATCAAGTCAAGTATTTGTTCAGTAGTTTAAAAAAAATAATAGAACCAAGTGGTTTAAAAAAAGAAACTGCTTTGTCATAACAACAAAAATAGGAAATCATGTTAATATTCATTTCATACACTCTGTTGAATTAAAATCATGTTTAAACACCACAATTTAGGATGATAATGAAATAGTAAAATATGATGGTTTTGTTTACATTATAGAAGAAGTTGCAAGCTGAGTTACTAGCTCAGTAAAATAAAAGTTTTACCTGTCATTAATTAGTTGTAAGCTGAGTTAGGCGTAACTTTACTATTCGACTCCCCGCTCATATGTTTGCAAAAGAAGACATTTTTTTTAGGATAGAGAGTAGTGCTGCCAACCTAACTACAACCTAATTGAATGTTGAATTATATATTGTAGTTCAGTAGGTTAGTGGTATAATGATTACTGTAAATATAGATATGTTTGCAGACGACGAAGATTAACTGTAAATATACGAATAAATATAAAAAATAAATGTTTTTTTAAAAGTTTTTTAATAATTTTTTACTAATAAAAGTTATTTTTTCCCGTATGTAAAGCGTATAAATGTTTTAATACGTAATGCGTATTAATATTGTATTGTTTGTTGTGTAATGTGTTTAAGAACTGCAATTACATGTTTTAAGCTGATATGTTATTTGGGTACACAATTTGTACATAATATATTTAAGAATGTATTTTTTATTCTTCATGTAATTGTATAGTTTTGTGATCGCGATACGGACCGACATTTTCGAAATAAGTTGTGACGTCATGCGTAGGAATACAAGTGTTTAACCGCGCGTATGCGTAGCCTAGAAATACAAGTCCCGTGTGCAAAAGTCATAACAGAGTTTTTGTAAAGTGAAACAATTTTGTTTGAGAAAACTGTAAAATAATGGAAAAATTAAATCTAAGAAAGTTAATCGTAAAGAAGCGTTAAAAACCTGGAATACTTAAAGTGGCTCCAGGAGCTCAAAGTTATAACAGAGCAATACTATTGTGTAAAGTGCAATAAAAATATGAAATTATGCCCTAAAAAGTGCTGTAAAGACGGTTAGGTATTTATTTACTTTAACTTGTCAATCAAAACTACTATAAACACACAAACCTGAACTTTTTTCTTAATAAATGTAGTATTTATACACTTCACTGATGCCGGAAAACCAATATTTAACCATCTTCAACACGTACAACATTAAAAACTTTCAAATCAAAAGTTCGTTATGGAAATTTAGGTAATTGTTTACTTTAACTTGTCAATGAAAACTACTATAAACACACAAACCTGAACTTTTTTCTTAATAAATATAGTATTTATACACTTCACTGATGTCGGGAAACCAATATTAACCATCTTCAACACGTACAACATTAAAAACTTTCAAATCAAAAGTTCGTTATGGAAATTTTTTGTGTAGAAACGAACAGTTTCGGCAACTCATTCTAATTATAAATGTGATAATAACTACGAAATATTATAATTATACTGTTATCGGCAACATACTGTGACTAAACAGTTTAGGTCAGTCCTCTAGTTTTTTCTTTTATTCTAATTATATAAAGTGGTAATACGACGAAATATTATAATCATACAAATATTATAATCATACTGTTATCAGCAACATACTGTGACTAAACAGTTTAGGTCAGTCCTCTAGTTTTTTTTTATTCTAATTATATAAAGTGGTAATACGACGAAATATTATAATCATACAAATATTATAATCATACTGTTATCGGCAACATACTGTGACTAAACAGTTTAGGTCAGTCCTCTAGTTTTTTTTTTAATTCTAATTATATAAAGTGGTAATACGACGAAATATTATAATCATACTGTTATCGGCAACATACTGTGACTAAACA
>JAGFPH010000146.1:605178-630647 GCA_018207615.1 Philaenus spumarius
ACGACGAAATATTATAATCATACAAATATTATAATCATACTGTTATCGGCAACATACTGTGACTAAACAGTTTAGGTCAGTCCTCTAGTTTTTTTTTATTCTAATTATATAAAGTGGTAATACGACGAAATATTATAATCATACAAATATTATAATCATACTGTTATCGGCAACATACTGTGACTAAACAGTTTAGGTCAGTCATCTAGTTTTTTTTAATTCTAATTATATAAAGTGGTAATACGACGAAATATTATAATCATACAAATATTATAATCATACTGTTATCGGCAACATACTGTGACTAAACAGTATAGGTAAGTCTTATTATTATTTTTGCATTTCTGTTGCCATAGGCTAGCCTAGAGTCAAATAGTAAAGTTGGACCTAATTGCAGGCTATTTTATTTTTTGTATGATGTAAAATTGTAATTTTGATGTAGAACTACTTTATTGGTGGAAGAATGCGTAAATATACCGGTACCGATATAATTCAAAATTCAAGGAAGAAAGTTGGGGCGTTATTGATGCAAGTTACACCGGGGTGAAAATGTAATAGTACAGTTTAATTTTAAAATACAGTTAACATTAAGTACATTCATTTATTAAAGAGTTTTATAAAGTTGAAATTTGGGGTCTTTCTATTTTGTTCTACATATTTTATTAGGTGATGTTAGAAGTAGAGGAATAGCGGAATTCATGAATCGTGTTTCAAGAATGACATTATGTACGTCAGTTTGAGTCACTTTACATTTCGACCGCTTTACCATACAATGTATCTCTAATATTTCAACAGTTGTGTAAATTAAACAACTTGTGAAGTGAGTTGAGGTTAAAAGTGTATTATTTTATTTTATTAAGTGATGTTAAGCCGTAGAAATAGCGGAAACCGGCTATCGTGTTTATTTACTTTTGCATTCACAATCCGATGTTCCATGTCTGACATAAGCTTGCGTGTAATATTTACTTAATAACTTATAAATATAGTTGTAAGTATAAAGTGTTTTATTATTTATTTATAATTAATTACAATACATTTTGTTTATAAACTTATTTTCAGTTTTCATTTAGCTATTTCAGACGTTTAGAAATTGAATTGAACATTACAATGACGTATTAGGACATTCCTTGCTTATACGTCGGTACCGCTGCAAGGGAGTCGAATAGTAAAGTTGCGCCGCTGAGTCACTAGCTCAGTAAAATAAAAGTTTTACCTGTCATTAATTAGTTGCAAGCTGAGTTACTAGCTCAGTAAAATAAAAGTTTTACCTGTCATTAATTAGTTGTAAGCTGAGTTACTAGCTCAGTAAAATAAAAGTTTTACCTGTCATTAATTAGTGGAAAGCTGGAAAGTATTTTAATCACTCAAATAAGTCCTCGACTTGAATAATCTGAATTTTCCCCAATTTCAAAAAAAGCTTTAGCCGCCATATTAAGCAAAAAACAAAATGTGTGGACTTTTATGAGTGTTTCTCAGATGTCTCAGACACTATGCTTACAATTCAAACGGCAAGCCCTCTGTCAAAATTGGTTCATTGCACACCACCAAAAAATTGATATCAGAAGGTAATTTTGTTTTTACTTAAAATTTTAATATAGGTTACGTATGACCAAATGATAAAAATAGATTTTCTTAAAATGAGTTTGACCATACACACAAACGCACACACACCCACCCACACACATTTACCACTAAATAATATTTCTTTTGTGTGTTTTTTTTTTTAACAAAGCCCCCAAGATAGAATAGTAATAAGTTTCAAATAGAACTCCAATTTCACACGATATACAATTTGGTCTTCCATTACAGGCAATAAAAATGTAAACTAACAAAATTGTTGTTTTCTCTTTCAAATGGTTATGATGAGGGCTTATTTAGGGTAGTTGAATAATGTGTAATTATAAATGTGATGTATGTTCATGTGCATGTACAGGTGTATTGAGGTGTTTGTCTGTGTTGTTCCGTGTTTTGTTTCTTTTTTTTGGTTGCAGAGTACAAGAAAATTCATTGTTTCGTCCATGATTCCATAACTGGGCTTCATCACAAGAACAAGGAGTTAATTAACTGGCTCCTTTGTGTGTTATGTTTTTGTTAATCCCTCCTCAGCAGTATCTATTTTGTTCAAGCATTTATTTAATTTGGTTTTTTTACAGGTTTTTTATCTTTGTTTTAGTTTACTTTGTTCATATTTGTTTTTGAGTATTGTAAGAGGACAAGGGTGGATTTAAAAAATATTTGATTTGGTTTTGATTTGAATTATCACACAATTTGTTAAATAAATAATTTCAAACAGGGTAGTTCCAGCCTCATCTGCTTCCAAAAACAACAATAGAAATGTAAAATAACAAAAAAAGATTTGTTTACTAATCAATTAGACTTAGTAAGTTGCTAACGGATATAGTGATTCCTTTTCTACTTTACGTGGTATTCTAAACACTGTTTTTCGGAAACACTGTTGTAATAATATATACAGTACTATGATTCTGTTAAATACATTGCAGTTGGATTTATTTGCAGACTTTAAATGATGTGAGACGTAAGAGTGTTTATTCCAGATTTATCGGAGTGTCACAACATTTTCTTTTCAAAATAAAAATAGGCCTACAGTATTTCTATCTGAATGTACAAGCCCTAGCTCATAAGTAAATTTTCTATAAATAAGAAAACCAAATTGCAGGTTATTCATTATGTTTTAGCAATTTCCGTCAAAGTTAAACCTTAACCTAAAATGTGTATTTATTTGTTAAACGGTCAACAAACCTGACCTTCAACCGGAAAGAACAATTCTCCCCTGTTTCAAAAATTTAGCGGTGATATCACCCAGTAAATTCCAGTGGCAAAGCAATAAGTTGCGGAGTTGAACAGAAATCTCCAAATGGAGCCACTTTCCACCCACTCAATGATTACGGCTAACTGCAGACATCCGTCTGGATATAACACTGTTTGGAGGCAAACATTTACATACTTTTGAAACACCGATCTTAATCGACCCGTGTTACTATTATTCGCTCAATTTGCTTCTCGGGAACAGGAAAGGTAATTATTTCAATTACGTTCATCCGTTCTCCTTTTCCATCTCCGACATCTATTAACTCATTCAATGACAATATTTCAACAATAAAAATAACTTAAAAAAAAAACTTAGGCCTAACACTGACATGCAGCAAAAAAAAAATCGCTACAATTAAAACAATAGGTGCAATATACGATCCATGACTTAAATAATGGTTTAGAACAATATAAACTCAGCTCAAACATTTTAGAAGAGAAAAACAACTTGACATTTTTGTTTTAAGCTAATCTAAGGTAGAATCTAGGAATACATCTCAGAATGTCCGAACGACAGTAAGCTTGTCACCATTTGTATAACTGGAAGAGGCGCCTACTTTATAATCACATTAACCCCAAACTTTATCCACTCGCGAAATTCCTTTTACGTTTATTTGACAAATTTCCAATTTCTACAACATCTGAAACAACTATTATTGTTAAAATTAAAGCCGCCAAACCGCGATAAACAACATGACTTATGATTTGTTTATGTAGGCTGTAGGTAATAAAAAAACAACACAACATTATCTAACCTGTAGATGGTATTTTTATTTTCATTAATTGATGGAAGATTTATTAGTAAGCGGTAAAAAAAACATTTAGAAAACAAGTTTCATCGGTTCTGATCATAAATAGCAATACAATGTCACCGTATTTCTATGTTAGGACTTCAGGCTGTTTTCTACGCGTTTAAAGTAGCCTAAATATTTTTAGCCACAGTTGTGTGTTTTGTGTTGTGAGTTAAATGTTTTTGTGTTATAAGTAATGTGAACATTTTAATGTTTTTTTTTTTTTTTAATTTGGTGATTAAACATATATTTTAAAACCAGTCATATACGTACGCTGAACGATGTCACACGACGGATAAAAGGTAAATTTAGTTATATATATTTCTGACTTGGATACTTATACAATTAGTGTGAAATTTAATATAATTTGTCTTTTATTTAGTTTCTAAACTGTTAAAAAGAACTCTTGCTATACACCTACCCTCTGCATTACAGATACGATATTGTTTTTATTTCCATTTCTATTTGTATTCGTAGATTAGCATAATATAAGTGAAGTTCGAACGGCATAGTTGGGATTTGTAGGTCTCCATATGTTGCTATTTTGGAGGTGTCATTTCTTGAAAGAATATTTATTTGCCAGTAAAACAAGATAGTGTAAAATGACACAGTAAGATTTGTTGTTCACATCAGAAATATGCTGTAATCAGCAAAGCAAACATAACTTTGTTTTAGCACCACCATTAAAAAAAGTAGTCTTTATTTATTTGTTGCAGTAGGTATGGTATATAAATTATTATTTAATGATAAGTTTTTTATTGTGTGCCAAGTGTCAAATCCATTCGTAGAACCACAGAAAACCGCGAAACACCGATAAAACAATCATGTTTACAACAGTAAAGTTTAAATCATTTACGTCTTCCCAATGTAATATGACTTGACCATACCGAAGAGTTGATTGCATCTTGCATACAACGTATACAACATTCAGCGACAGTTAACGAATAGAAGGCTCAAGCAATGAATCATTCTTGGGTACTCCAAGACAAACCTACCAGTTTGAGTTGGCATCTCGGTGTTTAATAAATTACACATTTGACACGAAGCTGCAGAGTAAGATGGAAGTTTTAAAAACTTTTTGAGAATGGCAAGCAGTGATTTTGAACATTTTATACTTCTAATAGGACCAAACATTGAAAACAAGGACACCAATTGGCGATTAGCCATTCCGGTAAAAGAAAAACTGGCCGTGACATTGCGTTTTTTAGCCAGTGAAGATTCTTATGCAAGTTTTAGTTATTTATTTAAAATCTCCGAAAGTGCTTTTACATTGTTTGTTCCTCAAGTGTGTGAGCCTGTGATAATGTACAGAAGGACAGCATAGAAGTAAGTATGCCTAATTTAGTGTTGCGAGCGCAGGTGCAGGGAAGGCGGGAGAAATTTGCAACCAAAAGTTTGCAACTTGTGGTATACATTTCAAGTTTGAAACTAAGATCAAAGAAAGTTTCAGTAATTTACCGACTACTATTGGAAACATGAAACTCGTTTTTTAACTCGAGAAATCTGTTTGAAATTCGTAAAGTTTGCAACAAATTATAAATCGTACTTTGGAAAATTTCAAACTTTCTTCAAACTTCTGTGTAAACGCGGCTTTACACAACACCGCATAAAATTACTCGGCCGTAAGATATGTGGCGAATTTAATGTCCAAGAACAATAGCCTACTAAATTCTATTATCTAAGATTTGTTTGTTATCTTGGTTTTGATAGACAAAGAGATTGATTTTGGATGGAACAATGTGTTCAAGGAGAAATTGAGTTGTTCGTTTATTAAACCTGGTTTATTGAATTTAAAGGCTTCATAGAATGATTCTGTAGCATCCATATAATATCACATTGCATATATGCAGTAGTTTTAGGTTAGTTTCAAAACCTGTGTGGGGTAGGTTTCCTTTGACGAAATTGATCTCATTTACGAAAACCACACAAATTACGACATTAACCTGGAACCACTATATTTATAGTATATACCTATATAAAACAAAGTCGGGTTTTTTACACCACTTATAACTCAAGAACGGCTGAACCAATTTTTACAATCTTTGATTTGTTGGATTTGTCCCCGCCCCGAATAGCAAAATATCCATTAAAATATAGGAAAAATGCATAAATAAAATTAAACACAGAAAATAATTTTAGGTTAGGCCTAGACTGATGAACTAACACAGCCATGTTATTTCAATGTGTTTACATTTATTACCATAGCAACCAATGCAATAAAATAACAGATACAACAGTTGATTCAAATGTATAATCTATATAATAATAAACGGTACCAGATGACTGCCACATACTTTCTCCCAGTGGAAACTTTATACCTTTCCAAAAGTAGCATAGGAGGTGGTTATTAGCGAATTTCCATAGGAAAAATGAGCTATTGCAGTGGCCCTTATGGTGAGGCCCAAGGTCGGGAGCAGCAAATGAGCACCGATCAAGGTCCCCAGAACACGTTTTGGGGAGTAAAAAAAATTCATATATATATGTATATATGTGTTCGCACTCTAGCGGCCGCATTTTAAGTTCGATTTGGTCCAAATTTGGTACACGTGTTGGGTGTCTATGTGGCTCGGACGAGTTCGTTAGCCAAAAAAATCCAACAACCGGAAGTACGTTTTTTGACCGGAAGTAACTATTTTTTGAGATTTTTACTACGAGAATGAAATTTTTTAGAGTTTTTTCTAACAATATAAATGTAGGATGTTATTCTGCGCATTTTGTTTTTTTACGCGACCTTATAGCTCGCTTGGTTCCCCCAAAATCGACAAAAACTTAAAATACCATAAAAGTACCCAGTTCAAAGCCAAGTGATGCAAACTCGCGAGGCCACTAGGAGGAAACAAATTCTACTAATATATTGCGTACACACAGACAGCTGTTCAACGCCTTCGTAAGTAGACCTATTTCCCAAATTGTTGGTTGAAACCCTAAAACATAGGCATATAAACTTAATTTTGGAAATTTGCTCAACTCACGTCAGCGGTCCAGCTGCGTGGTCGATTTATTTAGAATTGCAAAAGTAGGACATTCAGTGGAAAATATTAGATGCATGTAACACACATTCATATTATATTAAAATATATTATTATTATTATTATTATTATTATTATTATTAAAACTATTGTTCAATCAATTTCGAACAAATTTGCACCAAACATGTCAATTAGGCCTGTATACATGCACGAAAAAAAGTTTTGAAAAATTTTGAAAAACAACCCAATTTTTGGCCAAAAACCTCCAAATATCAGTTATTATTATTATTACCTTAACGAGAATTTTTAGAAAGATGCGGTCTTTTGCATATGGTAGGGTAAAAATAAACCAAATTTGATCAAAATCGTTAAAGTCGTTTTTGAGAAATTTAGATTTTTCTAGTTTTTTTGCCATTTGGGGGGGTAAACCCCCTTAAAAATCAAAACTTTAAAAAATGAAAAAAACGCCTGGAGATATTCCCGAATTACACCAACATACCAAATTTCATCAAAATCGGACAGTTTGTATGGTCTCCAGCTCTGTACAGATCCTAACAGACACACGGACAGACATCACCAAGAAACAACTGTTTTGGTTCAGGGAGCACCAAAACAAATAATGCCACTAAAAATATTTTTGGGTTCAGGGAGCACCCACTCAGATAATTAAACTAAACAATTTTTTTGCGTTCAGGGAGCACCAAAACAGATAATCCCACTAAAATTCAAATTCGAAAATTTGGACGAAAACAATACTTTCTTCATATACTACGTAGGCTATAAGGGGAGAAAGTAAAAATGAAATGTTGTTCGTTGGTAAGCGCATCACTTGAGAACGGCTGAACCAATTTGGCTATTTGTTGTTTTAAAATGTTCGCAATAGTCCGAAATAATAGTCCGGGAAAGTGTTCAAATTCGGGAAAACTGGACATCCTTCTTTCCATGAACTCAAGACCATAACTCACGAAACAGCTGTTCTAATACAATGCTTAGTAACACATGTTTGTTTACATTCAATACCATAACAACTTTACTTAGCATTTATAAGCAGTTTATTATTATTCAAAACCTACAGATTTTTTAGGTTAGATTGACCAACTTAAAGCAAAAAAACAACTAAAAATGCTTACTATATTTTAATTCAATTCAAACATGGTTATTACATTTTATTATATGATATATTATAAAACTGCTGATTTGGATCAAAAACAGAACATAATTTTAGGTTAGGCCTAAAATGAACCAAAAAACGTTTAATTTGCAACCAATTGGGCTAATTTAGAACCAGGTGTTTTACTATTCTTCACAACTATCAGTTTTTTTAGATTAGATATAAAAGCAAACAAAAGGTTTACTGTATTATCTAAAGGTGTATTATTAAAGGTTTACAAACTGTAAATCTAAATTTTTTTAGTATATTCTTAAGTGGTATAGAAACCATTTTGCAGTTCGATTACTTAAGTCAATGTAATGACATGTATTAACTTTACTACCCTTTAAATTACAGCAAGCAATAGCGAAGCACTAGTAGGCCTATATTGAAAAAGGGAAATATATGGATGCTATTTGCTATCCAGAAATTTATAAAGTTTGAAACAGAATAAACATGGGTTAAAGAACTACCAACTCAATTTCTCCTTTAACACGGCTATCAAAATCCAAGATAACAAATTTAGACAAGGCTATAATAGACAATAGTCATGAGTAGGTAGTTCTCCTTTGACAGTAATAAAGCACACATATTACGGTCATGTTGTTTGTGTTAGTGTGATTTTTATTAATGTATTGACGACTCAGTAGAGTGTTGATAACTCTGATGATGGAGTAAAAACTCCGAATCATGCTAGTGGTGTAAATAAAAATGAAGTCACATGACTGAATCTACATCTAAGGTACAGTAAAACGGGGTCAATAGGGACAATTTTGAGTATTATTTTGCTATAATTTAGCTTCCAAACTATATAACACCCAATTTTCATGCTTTATTTACATGCCTTTATTTTTCTTCTCCAGTTACCTCTGAATTTTTTATTGATTTTTTTAACGCTGTCCCTATTCCCCCCAATGTCGGGGTCAATAGGGACAGCCATTTATTTTGTACATAAATGCCTGTTAGGTGTTATGGGGTCAATAGGGACAGTAAACTTCTTTTTGTTTTAATACCTTAACTCAAGGGCTGCTAACATAGAGTATAAAAAGTTCTGAGAGTTTATCTCAGTCATAGTTTTTTAGAGTAGAATATAACCTTAATTGTGTCACCGAGTTTAAAAGTATATAACAAAATATATTCATTGAGAGAAAAATATAAATATCTTTCACAGTTTTTGTCCCTATTCACCTCAGCGTCCCTATTCACCCCATTTTGGTAACTTATTGTTATTTCGTATTTTAGTATTCTGTCGTTTGTATGTGGTAAGAGTGAACGAAAACTTTATTACTCTATAAGGACTATGACATTTCAAACATCGCTGTACTTTATTATCCTAACTTAATGGAGTAAGCTTACTTGTTTCGAAAACAAGGATTTAATAAACATCTTTTTCTTTATTTTAAAGCTATTTCGAAATTACTTTTACCATCATCTGCTTATCAAGATGGGTTTAATATATCTGTATCACTAAAAGTAAACGTTGTGTATTAGCGTTGTGTATTGTGAATATTATTTCCTTTATAACTGGAAAAGTAGCCAACTTTGGAATTCAGAGCCGAAACATTTGTAGTGATAATGCAAACTGATTTGGTGAAATCAGTAGGCTAACGCCATTCTTCCTGTTAGTACTATTGGAGTTTTAAAATTGCGTGAATTTGCAAACTTCCTTTTCCACTTCAAATTGTTTTCAGCATTTCACTGGTAAAACAAAATGAATTGTTTTTATTCCCTACACATGATGACTAAATTCTACCAAGGTTTTCAGGAAGCAGTTGACATGGTTAACAATCAGAAAGTAGGTAGTAATTACATTGACATTGGTCAACAATGTAAAAGGTCATTGTCCTGTGTATTCTGAAAACTATCAATATAACTGAAGTAATAACACTGTGCCTCGGGGAAAGAAAGATAGGTTAACAGAAATTGACGAAATTGTAGGATAAACCAAGTGCTTGCTCATTCATACGACAAGTTATAGACATACTAACTTATCTAAGCCGTGTCTACACAGTACTTGTTGTAAGAACTGTTTGACTGGATTTTTGAGAGAATCCCGGTTGTGCCTTGAACTTCCACCCATAGTAAATTGCGTTCTAAACCAAACGTTATGTTATAACTAAGTTTTTGATGACGTAGATCAGGTTATTTAAAACAAGGGACATAGCATAAATAGATAAGGCGAGAATTAAGGTTTTATAAGTGTGACTCATTAATTTCTAGTGTTAGTTTTGTAACTCCACGCCCTAATCAACTAAACATTTTCCATGAAGGTTACGGTGAAAATTTGAGGAAAGAAGAAATAATTTACTGGAACTATACAAAGGTACGCAGAAAAATCGATTGATATGAAATGTAAATACACAACTAATTTCTTAAATACCAACTCGTAACGCTGTCTGAAGTAGGACTACATCGTTCACATCAGTACTCAGCTATAAGCATGACAAGAGGTGATCAAGATGGAATGTTCAAATGTTTCTCGTCGGAAATCTTACCAAGATAAGCAAAGCTTGTTTTCTGGTGTTGAAACTATGCTGAAATTTGTTTCTTTCTAAACCACTACACCGATTTGAAATCATTTACTGTTAGTAAATGTGATATTGTAAAATGCTGAATTTGAATTGATTTATTGATTACAAGCAAAACGCTATAAATTTAAAACGTTGCAGTTATTTTCTAGATGTGTTTAAGTTTTGATAATAACTTTCAATTCTTCATGTTTGCTAAACACAAAATGGTATAGTTCTAAAAAAAGTATACCAGTTTTCAACAAAACTTCATTTTTGTTGTTCTTGTATTGTTCGCGAAATTTGTTGGGAAAACTAATTGATGTTTACATTTGTTAAATAAAAAACAAAAACAAACCAAAAACATATATTACTTTTAGGTACTTTTATATTAATTAAACTGATGTCCACCAACAGCTATATACTTGGAAATGACTCATAAAACAGTAATAGAACATTTTGATTGCTTCTGTATCAATAGTATTGCCTCTTTAATATGTTTCATTATCTCATTGGTGGTGGGAGTAAACTCATTCCCTCACAAGAAGAAATCGCACATTCTAGTGATCTTGGCATCCAGTCCATGTGTTGGGAAGATTTTGGCATACCCAACGGATGGGAAATTTCGATTTATAATAGCTTTTACCACGTTTGCGTAATGAATTATCTCCTCCTTTCTGATAAATAATAATAAACTGCATTTAATAAACCTAAAATATCTACGTTATAAATAATTAGCCTTAAATATGATCAAAAACCAAAATAATACTTTTTAATGAAAAGCAATCAGATTGTGTAAACTTACATGTTTATGGGGCTGAGGTCATCTGCCAGAGTAGCGAGATTTGCAAATACCGTTTGAAATTATTGGAAAAAACAATGTTCTACTTGTTTATAACATGAATACATTAGATAAAAACGCTTAGTGTCTCTTGCCGTAAACTAAAAACTCGTGGAACAAAAACTAAACAATAATTAACTCTAATAGTCAGATAAGTAAGTTTCTTTCCTAGATCGTATTTTATAATTGACACCGTTAAAAATGTTGAGAAATAAGGTACTTAAAGTAAACTAACTTTGCTTATGAAAGAGAAGCACATTCGTTTAAAAGGAGGAAAAATAATGAGCAATTATACTCAGCTATCAATTCGTCTCTATATTTGTTTTGCCTCCTATATTTAATTTAGTAAGGAACGCCAGTTTTGATAGTTTAGCAATTTAATGACGTCCTTCCTTGATAGTATGTTTTCCCCGATTTTTATGCATTTTTAAAAGGTTTTCCACTTAGCCTACTACTATTGTTTATTTTGTTCAAGCAACATATTCATATAATCAAATAAAACAAACCACGACAACGAATGGCAAATAATATTATTAGCTTTGGTTTATTAAGTACTTACTTGATGCATGTACGAAAAAAAGAAGCTTCAGAGGTAAGAGTTCCTTTTGCCGGAAGTCGGAAGTAATCCTCCGGAAAAACATGCTGACATAACGCATTGTGGTGACTTAGATTGTTGAAACTTTTTATAAACAAATGTCTTTAGTGTAAAGTTTTTGATCATCTCCTACTACCACAAACTAGTAGTATGTTCACTTGTTGAAAACACATTGTATCACAACACTAATAAAAACAACTAAACGATCACTTATTAAATTTACTTTGTATATTTTTAAGTCATTGCACGTTCATTCTTAAGTAGACCAATGCAAACTACGGACATATATTGTTAAATATAAATTAGTTTTGATTTTCTTTGTTCATGTTTGTCCTTGTGATGAACCTCCTGAAACAAAATAAAACACATCTATAATTACAATTCATTATGAATCCTACTTCTTGATCACAATGTTGAATTATAACATTACCTTGCGTTTGCGATCTAGACGTCCTGTACATTGAAGACCGTGGTTATGATCGATTTAAAATCGATTCTTAAATCAATTTACAAGCCATATAATCATGGTACACCAATACACCATTCAAATTTCATGTGAAGTGTGCGTGTAAATGTATGTGTAATTTAATATGTATTAAGAAGACGCGTTAATGACCCAGTGAGGTCGAAACCGCGGTCATCAATATACAGGACGCCTTGATCGCAAATGCAAGGTAATGTTAGAACTCTTATAATTTTATAAATACCAAGAAACTTAACAAATTAAAAATATGTTTACAAATTTGAAATATTTACGCTAGTAAATGATAGTATCTAGAAGATGTACCATAATTAATTTATTGTGAAATCATTTTCGAAACCAAGTAATTTTATCAAACGTAGCTCATTCAACACGAAAATCTTATCAAATTTCGACAAATTTAATTAAATTAAAACTATTTTATCAGAAGTAATAAAAAATTGCTCAGGTATTTTAATACGTCTACGTTTTACTTGTTTTGTTACACTGTTTATAGAAATTACAGATCGAAGGATAAAATATCTCTGATTTTAATACGTTAATTTAGGAAAACGCAATACAGATAATTATAGTTATTTGTAGACGGTATTAACATTAAATATAGTCATGTAGTACAATAGGTTCGCTAACCTTACCTTTATTCTATTTCCTAACCTGTGATTACGTTAGACGAAAGTTCCTCATTTGTTCCCTCTTTGATTTAACTAATAAGTTTTCAATTATTTGCTAAACAAGCATCATTATAGCCGATACAAATTATAAAAAACTGGTATAGTATTTTAAATAAGTACTAATAAAATTATTTGGGTAATTTGTTGTTGAACTTGATTATTTACTGTTAATAATAATAGTAGGCAATATAAGACTAACTTTCAATAAGATTGTGAGTACAACACCAGGTCAAAACAGACTTGTACAACCCTTTGCAGTCTTGCGAACCTTTTGTTAAATTTAGATTTTGTGTTGAATTATTTGAAAACAGTAAATCGACATGACGCTTTTTGTTTTTTTAAAGATTATAAATTCTTATGATCTGTAAAATATGCTGTTGTATCTATGTATTTGTAAAAACTTATTCCGAGCTCTAATCTATTTGTACTCAAGCGTCTCACAAATGAAATAGCACTCCACCGTCCTCCTCAAGTTTGACTCACATCAGTAATTTCCTTGCAATTACTCAGGTGGTATTTCCAATAATTCAACCCAATTACTTATTTTTCGTCCTGATTATAAGTAAATACCTTCAGTTAAACTTGATGATTTACAATTTTTGTAATTTACAAATAGTGGTTTAAATAAATTCAGGCAAATTACAAAATGTATCTTCAAAATTCGATGAAAGATTCAAAAATCTAAAAGTAGATACCTGTATATGATATTGTTTTGTCATGGTATTGCAGAACCAAATAAATTTGAATTTGATTGAAAGTTATAATAGAAAATTATTATTTATTGTAAATAATCAAATACAAAAACAAATTACACAAATAATACAATTTCAGTAGTAACTTTGAAACCATGTAGGCCTACCTTGTGTGAACATTTGCAATACGAAAATAATTTATAAATAAATTGTGGTTATTTTATAGAGTTTTATGTTGAAGATAAAAGAATCGGCGGAAGCACGCATTACTAACTTGTGTTTTTCTGCCAGCGAAATGTGTCCATCCATACGTAAACCACGGTTGCTAACAGGAACTTTTAAGACATAAACAATTAACTATGTAATAAATAAAATGCAATTTATCTTTATTGGCTTTCCCAGTATATTTGATTAACCTTTTGATTCGCTGAATATACGGATATTATTGATTGTATTAAAGTGATTACGTTGAAAAGGAAATCCTATTCATGGTTTAATTTGTAACTTTCTACAAGGAAACATTTGGTTGCTGATAGAACTGACGACTTCTGAAAGAGCTACACAAGGCTTTTCAAGTATTCTTGGTAAAGTTCCGACTTGCGATCATTGACTGTTACCGACAATAACATCCAAAACAATGATTAAGTTACATGTTCGTTTATTATACACATAATCAATATAAATACAAATTTTGTTCCGAAGACTAACCTCTGATTCAGGCAAAACATTATTTAATAATATCTCCGGTTCTGGAGATGTATATTCAACCCAGACTTTAAATATGATGTATAACAGCTCTGTTGACTCTTATTTGTTACGCGAAATGATGTTCATAGGAGGTGATTATTTCCTTAAACGGTGAGCAACGTTTCACCTATTTGTCCAGGCATTGTCGTGCCGAATTCAAAACTAAAAAATGATTTGTTTTTATGTAATGAGCGTTAAGAGCCTGTACAAACTAACTTATTGCGCATAGTACATTTAAGTCCCCGTGTTTTGTGTTTGTGTTTAAGGGGGGAGGGGGGGATCCTTGTCCGTCATATTGAATCTGATTCCCATGAGAGCAATGCTACAGAATAAGACATTTTTCCGTTAATTCGTGGAATAAATTTAAAAAAATTTTTTCACTTTGAAGTACGGTCATATGCGGATGTTGATTGCTGAATACATTTTCAAAAATAGTTTTATTGTTTTCATAAACGTATGATATAAACAGTAAAAAACAGGAAACTTTATTAATTTTTTACTCGGTTGCAAAAAGAGATACAGTATTGCAAAAAACCTTAGCAATCAATATCCACAATCTATTTTACTTTAAGAAAAAATACAGCTTTCATTTTTTTGATGAAAATAATAAAAAATATGCTTAAAAGTTAAGGCATGATTATTAGGTTATTTTAACATTAAAATTGGTAGCCAACTTCGCCGTTTTGAATTAAGAGAGCCGGGTGTTAAAGCTGAATATTGGATAAGGTTAACCGTGGCTAGACTTTGTCAACCTTCACTAAAGTGGTCAGTAAAGTTGATTAAATTATTTTAAATCAGCTTTCACTAGTGAATGTCAACCTATAGTCAGCACAAATAGCCTGAAATTCTAACTTACAGTCTCTAGTCAGTTTTTAGAACTTACATATGTTAACAATGTGGAAACATATGTGACTAGAGACCGTAAGTTAGAATGTCAGGCTTTTTTAATGCTTTCAATTTTGTATTTATTATTTATTTACTGTATTTAGAATAATTTCAAATAAATAAGGTGCACTTTGTTAGTAAGAGCTTGAGAGGTTATTTATATTTTAAAGCTTATTTATATTTTAACGTAATCTCTTTAAATCCCTACAGCATCGCGGGCGAGGTTGACGCTTACTAGGAATTGTTGGTTGATCAATTAATTTAACTCGTCCTAAAATGAAATACTCGTACAAGCACACATACACGTTGCATTTACGTCCCCTTGTTTTGTGCGTGTACTGTGTGTGGTTAAACTTGCTGTGTGTGATATGTTAATCTGTTCAGTGTTTTGCGGTTTCTTGACAAGCATTACATAAATGCAATCTATTTTTTTAAATCGGTTCGACAATGCCACCTAAGGAAATAATCAAGATATGACTGTGAGTGTGAGTAGCATTTTACGAAAAAAATAAAGATTTTCATAAAATATATTTGCTGAAACTGTGAAACTGGAAATGTTCCCTATATATTGGCATAATAGTTGTTGTAACCGGCTTAGAATCTGCTGAAATAGGGTAAAATTTACGTTTCCCCCAAACTATCGACCTTAATAGTAAAATACCTTTACATACAACAATCAGCTCCGTAAATTTGCATTCAACGTAATTATGGAATGGCAATTTTAAAGATAGGTGAAAACAATGTTTTCCCTTTTTTGAAAATTAAAGTATTTTATTGTATTCGCTATTACCATCCTCAGTTCAGAAAATGCATATTCCACCAAAAAATAACCTTTAATCTTTGATCGATTAAACTGGGCGAAGTTGACTAGTTAAACAGAAGAAATCTTCAAAGTCGATTAACAATTACAAAATTTAAAAAATCGTAGATAAAATTGTTTATTTGTTTAAATTCAAAATAATAAATAAAGTTTTTACTACATAATATATTCGTTTTAATGTATTATTAGTTTGTAAGTTAAAAATTTCAGCTAACCATCATATTGAACAACTTCAGTTTCTACGAGTTCTGTGCTCCTGATTGAAATCAAAATAAGTTCGATTTATGACATTAGATACGTTGTCTTGGTAACTGTCTTATGGTTTGCATTAAGACAAATTTCGCAGCACTTTCATTGACGTGGCACTAAAACTCATGATTTTATATTTCATGAAAATAACCTTAACTGTAAAACAGAGATTACTTATGTCTGCTCACTCATAAAATATATATTGATGTATTAGTACTAATAAGACGATATAGCCTACAGTCAATTTTGTTTTCTATATAGGATTTTTATGTCGCAGCATTGATTAAACACCTGGGTTGTTGAATGTCAATATGAATAACGACTAAAATACAAAATTATCATATGTTTCAAGATCACCTGTTTTTATCACTTTTACTTTAGTCACAATTAAAAAAAAATATATATATATATATTTACCGAACTATGTGGCAGTCTATGCAGCCTAATTATTTATACAAATCTTATAGGTTAAGTTGACCCTAAAAACCATCTAAAGCGCTCAGATCATAACCTCTAAAACACGTTTAAAAAAAACAAAAAAACGCTAAAAAAAGAGCGAGTAGTTGGAATACAAATACTGTACTGGTAATATATAGTCAATTCATCGGCGTTTATAAAAGCTTCAACTTTTACTTACAGACAAAACGTGATTCCAATTCTGTGAACAGAACATGCCCTTGAAAGTGGCAAAGACCTACACTGCCTACAATATTAGTTGAGTTATAGATTACATTTTGTACAAACAATGTAAACATTAGAAGTGTCAAGTCAGGTAAACTAGGTCAGTTTACGCTTTGCATCATCAGCATTGCGTTACTTTACGTTACGCTTTGTTACTACAGTTAATAGACAACACTACCACAGTTTGGTAACTCTGTCTGATGTTGGCCAACGAACTATGAAGTTTCAGAAATGTTATCTGTACAATTAATACTGTATTCGACTGTATATGGAAAAGTAACGTTTGATGCTGCTACAATTAGAATTACATTCAAACATTGATTTAACGTATGTAAGTATTGGTTAAATGTTTTTAATGTAATAAATTTATTGTTTTATTATTCCTGTAAAATATATCCACTATTAAAATGTACCAGGAACTGGCACATACCTTCTCACAAACATATGT
The DNA here is from genome assembly GCA_018207615.1 of Philaenus spumarius. Taxonomy (NCBI): domain Eukaryota; kingdom Metazoa; phylum Arthropoda; class Insecta; order Hemiptera; family Aphrophoridae; genus Philaenus; species Philaenus spumarius. The sequence continues at coordinate 622,535 of JAGFPH010000146.1, forward strand.
ATTTAAATTATTAAACAGATTCAATGTGACTTCATAATTGTAGGTGGGGTAGGAGAAATGATTTATTAAAGTAGGAGATTAACTAATAAATATTATTATTATTATCTAGGGAGAAAACTGTTCGATCGATTTCGAACAAATTTGCACCAAACACGTCAATTAGGCCTGTATAGATGCACGAAAAAAGGTTTTGACATTTTTTTAAAAATAACCCCCTTTATGGTCAAAAAACCCCAAAATCAGTTATTATTATTATTATTATTATTATTAGCTAAACGAGAATTTTTAGAAAGATGCGGTTTTTTGCATATGGTAGGGTACATTAAAGGGCTACAAATAAGCCAAATTTTATCAAAATCGTTATAGCAGTTTTTTTATAAAAAATAATAACTGATTTTTTTCCAAAAAGGGGGTTGTTTTTCAAAATTTTTCAAAACCATTTTTTGTGCATCTATACAAGCTTACTTGACATGTCTGGAGCAAATTTGTTTGAAATCGATGGAATAGTTTTCGCTCTAGCTTTGTATACATACAGACAGACATTTTGTAAAAACCACTTTTTTGGACTCAGGGAGTATTTCCACAAAAATCTCAACATATATTTTTTTGCGATCACTATACTTTCTCTATACTTTCTCTATACTATAGTATAGTGAGAAAGTAAAAATTAATCAAATCAAATTTATTAGTTCATTCCACAGTAATAGACATATAACATTTTAAAAACGGAAAATAAATTAAAGTACGGTAACTAAATTACAATTATTATGAAACTAAACAACTATAAACTTACAAATACTACATGTACAGGGGTCGAACTATTATAGGCAATAGCCTGAGCGTAGACACACATTGTAATCTATATTCAAAATATAACAACAGTGAAAAATTACAGCTTCAATTAATTGCTTTCACCATCATTCAAAACAAAACATATCAAATTGGAATATAACTAATTTAAGTAATTAACAGACGTTGCGAGGAATAAAACAACCCTTACATGGCCTACAGCTAATTTATAACAGGACACAACCATGATCTTAGCGCCATGTCTACCAATCTCTAACATCCATTTTGAAATTATTTGTTTGTTGTTTGAAATAGAACTAGAGTTAAAATCTCGCAGACATGCTCAGAAAGTATTTAAAAAAATGTTTGCACTGTACGTAGGAGTTTATGTTTTATTTAGTCTATGAACTTGAAATCCATTATTTTAAAGGACACACTTGCACCAACGTTTTCTCTTTTTGTTAAGCTATTTATGTAACCATTGTAACAACTATTTATATAGAGTTTTAAGAGTCGTAAAGCGTTTACAAAGAGGAAATATAAATGTGTAAAGCTCGGTAAAAACCCTTTAAAAAAAGTATTTAAATTTAGTCCTTACCCTTTAGAATACAATGCTTTTGTAAGTTGACATTGGTGAATAAATTTACATATTTCTGAAATAAATCTGAATATTTTTGTGGAAGCTCTAAGGTGTGTAAAACTGGTGTAACAATGCTTAATCTATTGATTTTTGTTTATTCAGTTTTTGGTTGTTAATATCGGCACTTTTAAAACATTAAAATATTCTTATTTGTAATTTAATAATATTTATATTCTCTGTTTGAAGTTATTGTTTGTTAATGGTGGATGTTGAATTTTATTATAATTACTTGTTCGGACATTTGCCATCATTTGTGTGTTAAATAATCAAACACGACGTTTCGGGAATACAAATCAATTCCCGTTCTCAAGTGACTAAAACTAACGGTACATAAAAACTAGGCAACTAGGCCTATGTAAGGGTAAACAAAGTAAAACTACAAATTATTACTAACCTTAAATATCTACATGATGGATCTCAGAGCTAAGACTGAGAAGTCAAACACACCAAACACATACACAACACAATTCATACACTAAGCACACGCAATACATAGGCCTAGTTGCCTATTATTTAACACACAAATGATGGCAAATGTCCGAACAAGTAATTATAATAAAATATTTATATGATAGTATTTCATTTCCTGCCTAGACATTCCATATGTTTTGTAGTACGCTATTTCCTGTGTTTGTGTTTTTCTTATTTTTTTAGTTAGAATATTAATGTTAACTTTCTATGTTCTTAAGATAAAGTTTTAGTATAGGCTACTGCAGTTTAATCTTGTATGGTTCCAGTTTCTTCTATTAGTTAAATTAGGTTATTTTGTTTGTGTTACGTTAAGTATTATTATAAAATGTACTATTTGTAAAAAGTGTAGTGTATTTTATAAAATATATTTTATTTCAATTTTCAATTATTCCAAATATTTCATCACTATAAAATTATTTTGTAACAAGTATTGTAGAATATTAACAAGTATTTCTAACTAGTAACATTTTGAATTTATCCCTTACAAAAAAAGCCTACTGAAATACGTAAAAACATATTTTTGGTCCACGTTCGGTCCAGCAGACCTCTAAAAAAATGCGTTACAAAACCATATTATGCGATAATAGTACTGTTTAGACTCTAAATTCCAAAGCAATAAAACATCACACTAATTATTGGATTATGGCAGCTGATTTTGAACCTATAAAATAACTATGATTTTGTTGTGTTTTGGAAATAAAAGCTTAATAACTAATTTTAAAGTAATACCAAATTGAAACATTTTGAAAAGAACTATTGTAACTAAATCTTAACAAACATCTTTTGCATAGTACCTAATTAATAAATAATCACATTTTTAATCAAATGTGGGGTACGTTAAATTTTTTCACAATTGTGTGATTGGAGCCAGGTATGGCGTGTGAAGCTCGCCTAGCCCAGTTGTAGTAATTTAATTGTCAACATACATAGTTTACATTGTCAAACTTAAAAATACCAATATTCACACTTCTAGTTTGGTGTTGTTATTTTTAGCTAACATATTCAACCACTCTAAATTGATTTTTAAAATCAGCAAATTAGCCTACTTTTTTCATTATCACACTTAGCGTTTGTTAATGCTTCTCTAAACGACACATTGGTGCTAATTTGTCAATTAATTTGCGAAGGTTTGCAAATCATTACAAAACTGTTTCGTTTAATGAGTATTACCAAGTTTTCGGAATACGTTTGTCACACAAATTACAAGTGTAAACATTTCTGGGAATTTGTCTTTATTTGAGATTTTCTTGTTAAGATGTTAGTGCGAAGGCAAGCAGTGATTGCAGTCATAAAATTTAGTAGTCAACCCGTATTATATAGGCATCGTGAAGAAGAAACTTATTGCAATGTAGGACTACCAGGCACAAGTACTTAAATCATACACTAAATTACATGGTATTATATTTGCGTGACAATCAAATTCTACTAAAGATCATCCAAAGTTTCCATTAATGGCGAATAACTGTCCCGAGATCTGTTATCTCTTTCTGTCTTTAAAAAATACTAAATAATATAGGTGGTAAATGTTCAAAAATCCACCCTGTATAAATAACGACTTTCACATAATATAAATATTTAGGAATATAAGTTAGTTATTTTTAGCTAGTCCGATCCGCCTTTGCACGGATAGACAAATCATCAAAGTTATATGTATATTAACCAAAAAAATATATCAATAAATATATTATACTATGTACTTCTTATGGGGATTTTTAGTAACTTTGAACCCTCCTCCCCCAAACGCCCCTAAAATTTTGAAATTTTTGAAATCCTTTCTTAGCGAGCACCTAGTTTCCTAAAGGAAGCTATATACCAAATTGCATTCCAATCCGTACTTTTTTTTATTAACTTTAACCCCGCAATCCAAATTCAATATATTTTTTATAAGAACCATTTATAATTCAAATTTTAAAGTCTCCAAATATTTAGTTTTTAAATATCTATTGTTTAGTATTATTGGCAAACCTTTAAACATGCAGTGCATTGGAAGGGTCATAAACCATTTCCTTAAGATGTAAAAATATAATTTGAAATATGGGTTTTGTTTTTAGTTTCTGTGCATGCTTTCTGTTTATAATTAACTAGCTGTCCCGATTCGGCTTTGTACGGATAGATAAATCAAAGTTAAAGATATAGGCCTATAATTTAAAAAAAAATATATATCAATAAATATATTAAACTATGTATTTCTTGTGGGGATTTTTAGTAACTTTGACCCCCCCAAACACCCATAAAATTTCGAATTTTTTTAAAACCTTCCTTAGCGAGCACCTGGGGCTCTAGAGGAAGATGCATACCAAATTTCATTCCAATCCGTTCGGTGGTTTTTTTAGTAACTTTGACCCCTCCAAAACCCACCTAAAATTTCGAATTTTTTGAAAACCTTTCTTAGCGAGCACCTATGGCCCTAGAGGAAGCTACATACCAAATTTCATACCAATCCGTTCGGTGGTTTTTGAGATTTCGTGATGAGTGAGTCAGTCAGTGGTATTTGGATTTTATATAATATAGATTGCACTGTTCACGTTGTTTGTTCAACGTTTAGATTATGTTTAATAAACCTTCAATATCTCGGAAGCCTATGTTTTTTTAATGTTGTAACCGTTATCTGCGCAGGACACTTTATGCATGAAGTGGTAGAAGAACACTTTGTGATAACAGTAGCTTCATGTCCTCTGGCTCTACGATCCACGTAGAGGAAAAGGGGGCAAAATAATGTCTGAATGCATCTCAAAATATTATTTTTAATTTTTGCGTTTATAAAGTGACGAAAACATTATTTTAGCTCTTACCGTCACACGGCTAAACATGTACGCTTCTGCAAGGGCAAGGGAACTCGGATCTTAAGTCTTTTTTTGAATTGCGTCTAATAGTGAAGCTCAATATTTTTCTGATATTCACCCACCTACTGTATTTGTGTAACTTGCTAGTAAAAGTATAAAACACAAAACCAAACAAAATGTGGCCATAAGTTCTCCAGCGTCATTTGCTAACCAAGCTCGTAGTAATTCCTCAAATTGGTGGACGCTCTGCATTATTGTGGCTTCGCTTTTGCACAGATTGTCACGCTCACAGATTCAATACCGACCCTAAACCTGATCCTGAACGCGTCACAGGTGGAGCAAAAACCTTACAGAAATTCTTCATCCAATTCAATCAGGTTTCAAAAATTTCCTGCAGCCCCTCGTAATATTGTTTTGGATTCGCCTTCCTCCTGTGTTCAAAGTTTTCGCAGTTCATTTTCGATATTTCTTTTTAATTTTCTGGTTGTATGTCACATTCTCATCTCTACTTTCTCCCCCAATCTGTTTTATTAAATGTTTCGCTCAAGTCAATCTTTGGGATTCTTAACTTTAAATAATGCCATGCCATCACACTCCATGATATACAATCCGGTGTCATAGTCTCAATTGAAAAACCAGTACAAAGAGAGTATCCCTAATGAGCATGCCCGAGATCAGACTATTTCTATTTGAAATGGACCCACGGAAGTAGACCTAAGGGCTAATTACATACCGATTGTACGAGCAAATAGGATTTCATGTAGCCCTCCTTATATGTTTCCTGAATGAACATTATCTAAAAACACAGATACATTACTACAGCCATAGTGAAGTATAAAATCACTTTTTTCAAATTCTATAAGTAAAAATCGTACTAAGAGAGAATAAGTCTGAACCATCAAAATTTATTCTGATCATAATTACAGTTGAGCAACTTTGAGTATGATTCCTTGAACTCTGATACGCTGATACGCTCTATTCATTACTCATACAAGCGGCCCCAGAATAAAACACGTTTCCATGTGAAATACCGTAGAGAGCCTTCCAAGCTCATCCTACACATTAGAAGATTTTTAAAAGACATTTTCATCTTGGAATCTATAATAAATACATACAATAGAGGGAATAACTTCGAGCTGGTTTTCCAAGTTAAAAATGTCTTTTAATTAGCTATAAAAAGATGGAAATTCTATCACAAGTTTCTCAGTTTCGAGTCTACATGATCGTGTTCAGGGTTTTTGCATGAATTTAACCGTTTAAAAATATGATGTAAAAATAAATAATATACTATAATTAAATGAACCTATAGTCATAGTCTCGCCCTGGAAACTTCTTGTTACCAAACTGTTGAGAGAAGTAAATTGGAGAACCCATTTTGACTTGATCAGTCTATACATTCTTTTTCAACCCAGATGATAGCTATGCATAAGCCTCATCGTGGGTGACTACAATGTAGAAGTCTTTTCAGAGAGATTCTTTACTAATAAGTATCCTTTAATTTTATCTAAAAAATTATAGTAAAACTACATGTTATTTCCTGAGTTTCCTACAGCACATACCACTCTCTTTGATTCTTTTCATTAACACCAAAAATGTATAATTATTTTCACGGGAAATGTGTCTTCTTTCCTGGACTGCATTCTCAATGTCATAATACTTAGTCTTTAGAACAATGCATTGCGATAACATTGTGAGCGTCCCAATTAACTCTTTAAATTCAACGTTAGTTTGTTTTTTTATGAAACACCGACACGGGCTTCAACGAACACAGATCTTTATCTGCTAGCACTTGATTATAAATGCATACTTGGTGTCCTTTAGTTCCTGTCAGAAGTCAGAAATTAATTCAAATGACAGTAAAGTAAAGTACATTCTTAAATTTGCACACAATCACAATATTCTTTGAACGTTCTTATTAAAGCAAATGGAAATTGAACATTTTAGATATCGGGTTAATATTTGTTATTTTGAGTGATCACTTTTGTGGCATGTATTCTTATGAAGAACTCAGTAATTTATTTTATTGAATATTTTCGTTGACTTTAGCTATAAAGTAAATGATATCTGGTCGAATTTATTCCAAGGCAAAGACAACTGAAGACATTTTTCGCTTCAACGGAAAAACATTTGACTCATTTTGCGGAAAATCTTGCGGACTGTTTTTTAATTTTTAAAACTGACTGCTTGCTTTTATTAAACAATTTAATATACTTTAGGTAGCGAGTTAGTATGGTTTAAAATGAATTGACATTGCAATTATAAAATATAAGTAAGTATTCTCACTTTGGAAATGCAAACAAAATCCATCAAGTCATGTCATATATCTTAACGTAAACAGACAACAAAAGATCTCTAAGTTCAATCAAATATATAGTTCTTTTTAGAATAGATCATCAAATCATTAAAACATTACTGTGCAGAAACGGTAAAGAATTAAATTTATTTATGTAAATATAAAGCAGCTAAGATGCTAACTAAATAATTAATTTAGAAATTGTTCAGAAAGCATGAAAATGAAATCTGATGCTTTTAATTCACGGTTTTCAAATACAAGTTTCACTTCATAACGATCCGATAGAAGTTTTATTAGTTAAAGTAATTTATACATTAATTAGATTGCGAAGTGGATATCGATAAACAAAATGTATTTTAGAAAATATTGTTGTATATTTCTACCAATTTAAAAATAATACACCCGAAAGAATATTATGGTAAACACGTTACATTGTTAGACAAAAGTTTTATTTCAAAACATGTATTTTTAAATATTCTTGTTTTTGTATATTTTCTATTATTTCTAATGAGTTACAATTTGCTGGAATAAGATTACAATTAATAAAGCACTAAATATATTTTCTACTACACTGACGATTACATACCAAAAAGATGTTTGTAAGGATAGTAGACTGAGCGTTGCTTGCCAAATAACTTTCTTTGTTACAGATTATTTGAAAGATAAGTTGGTACACGAGTAAAAGTATTGGCTAGACTAAATAATACTTGTGGAAGTGGAATAAGTAATTGCAACCTTTCACTTCTTGTCACTCAACAATAATATCACTTTGCTTTAAATAATATTGTACGGCGAAGGGTTTATTTTAAAGTGAACCTACAGTAATTAACTTAGGGGAAGTTTTGTGAATAACATAGAACAAAGTTTTAATATGATTGACTGATTGATTATTTTTGTATAGCTTCTGATTTAATAAAATTATAAATGAATTCTTACAAATAAACATCAATATTGAATGAAAGGATCAGGCAAAAATCAATAAGTAAAAAGTAGAGTGGTAATTATTCTTATATTTGGGCTACACCAAATGTCAGCTCCCTTATAAACATATAAACCAGTAGAGTTGAACATTCAATATATTTTTTATAACAACCATTTATAATTCAAATTTTAAAGTTTCCAAGTATTTAGTTTTTA
>JAGFPH010000146.1:640647-677125 GCA_018207615.1 Philaenus spumarius
TTGTGCATGTATATTTGTGTTTGTGTTATTATAAATATTTATTTTAAAGTGTTAACGACCTCATTAGAGCAAGAATCGGATGATGCGATAAAATTCCGAAAGCGTCATGAACAAGTAATTAAACTACTTAAAGTTATAAAAATCTTTTTATTCAAATTTGTAACTTGGATACAAATACAATGAGTTTTAAATTATAGTACATACGAGGTTGTGTTTAAAACTTATTGGATAAGCTTAGTAAAATTATTGTTCTTTGTTTTGTTCTAAATATATATTGTAAAACTTTGAGTACTTTATGAACGAAAATGTAAATTAGATAAGTTCCAGTCAACTTCTTGGTTTACTTGTACAATAATACTCCATTTTTGTTATTATTTGTTCTGTTTTATGTTTAGGACGTCTTTTCTTTGCTTTATTTCTTGAAGTGTAATTTCTATTAAATGTAAATTTTCTTGTGTGTTATAGTTCAAGGAAATAATAAAGAAATGTTCTCCGTCATCATTCTAAAATACATAACTATTGATGATGGGTCGCAATTTATCGCTAGCCATTGCTTTGTTTCATCGATATTTGATTCTCTTTCTCTGACTTTGCAGCACAGGTTTCAGATTGAAGAAATATTTTAAGGCTTGTGCTTCTTCTTTTTCTTCTCTTTTATCTTATACTATTTACTTTAAAGCTTTGGCTTCATCGGGCTCGTTACATACGTAATTTAACTCAGAGTTAAAAAACCTTGGTTATGATTCCAGTTTCTAACACTACCATATACACAAGTTCGTATTCCTAAAGAATCCAAGAAAACTTTTGGTGTTTTCATCATCTTTGGTTTAATCGAAAAGTAAATTCAGTAACCGTCTCTAAAATTAAATAAAGATTTCCTTCCAAATCATATGGTATGTTTTGGATGTGAGACTTCTTCCTTTTGAAGTATGATTCTGAAAAGAATGATTACATTTTAGCGGAAAACTACCACGTCATTTCTTTCGTTTTGTAACCAGCAATTTTTAAGCTTTACTTCTGTAGCCGCAGAAGCTTCTGTTGCTCGGTTAATATGAAAAGAAGCATCTACATGAAAACTCAATATAATTCACTTTTTAAAATGGAAAAAATTCAAAGCTTATAGTTTCTGCTAAATATATTTTAATTGTATTACACGAAAGGCAAGATGTTTTATTTGCTCATGACTTGCATTTGTTTAACTGCAGTGAAATATTATGTCATTGGTTATACCCAAAGGTTGTTACTGACTATTGAAGAGCACAAATTATACATTTACTGCACTTATCCTTGCATTTAATAAATATCTCATTAAAAATATCAATTGCACAGTAGAGAATAGAAATCAAAGAATTTTGTTTATCATCTTCCACAATAAATCTGATGAATCATAAGTTTCCGTGCTGACTTGCAGAAAAACGAACAGATTAACTTTAAGAAACTAGGATGAGAAATAATAATCCATAGTGTACAGTTCTAAAAATATAGATAACGAAATTAATCGTCTTGGTTACACACAGAAATATTGCTGCTAACTTAGAGGAGAGTAAGTAACAATAAAAATAATATTTGAAAACTAAGGCAAACTAGTATTTCATACGAAAGGATCTACACATATACATAGAAATGAAAAACAATGAAGTAGAATACGGTACGTAGATTGCCTTGATTTCTCTTTGCAACAAATAACTTAGTCATAATAGTGCATTATGTGTTTATTAACCTTGTTTTACTAATTGAAAGACCATATAAAAAGATAAAATGAAGACAGCCTGTAGTGAAATAAACGTGCTGAATGATATGGAACGAAAAAAATGTTTAAATAAATGGAACCATGATATTTTGTTCTGTAAATTATACATGAATCTTAAAAACCTCGATTTGAAAATAAAAATTTAGCTTAATTGCATCCAAAAATTCAAGTGGAAATTATTTTCAAGTATAATTTTCAGGAATTATTACACATAAATAATTGTTTTTACATAGTTTGCTATCCTTAGTAAGAGTCTTTTAAACTATTCCTCAATTCCAGTATACTTAAATATTTTTTAAGGTACCGGACCTTGACCCTTTCAAAATTTATGGAAATTGTCTTTTTTGTTCTGACAGATTAATACGACTGTGCAGACAGACAGGCAGACAGATGGACAAGGAGTAATCTATAAGCGTTGCTTTTGTTCTTTTGTGATATGAATACTAAAAAATATATTACATTTTATTCGATAAGTTTTCTTGTTTTCTTCCTTCTGTTGAAACTTTGGATGAAACAATCCATTTAAATTTAGTATTTTAAACTGTCCAGTATTTGAATCGATTCACTACGAGCTGAGATAATGGAGTCTTTAACGATTGCATCGGTAGTTTCGCAACTATAAATCATGTATAATACAAGGTGTGTTGAGGTAGGTTTAACAAGCGCTCCTTACTGTTAAAACTGTAAAAGGATATTGTTTAACCTATTGAAGGGTTATATTGTATATTAATTATTGTTGTTTGTTTTTTATATGGTTTTAACGAAGTTCCACATGGAAAGTTCTACTATGCAATCGTCCTCAAATATAATTATTACGTTAACTTGAAATCCGAAGCAAATATTTTTTCAAACTGTAGAACCTTTTCCGGTCAGTGTACCTTAAGATAGTTATTAATTTTCCGAAGTAGTGCTTAGTGTCCCTATTTACACAAACATACTTTAAAACTCACATATATACGTATATATTCTTTACATTTATTGCAGGTTGTAAATACTACTTTAATAAAGCAATAAACAAGGGAAATTATAAATGAATATGAAAATTAAAATAAGAAAATTTGTAGACATTGATAGTTTTTGATTTATTACCAAGTTGCATATATCAATGCAAGAGGAATCCAAAAATAATTAATGAACAAAATTAATCTAAAAACAGGTTCATTAAAGATGGTTGCATTTTAAGGAAAATATTTCTATAAATTTAAAAACTATTTTAAAACTATTTTTATTTAATTAAACTAAACTATTTTTCTTTCAGAAATGTATGATGATTTGATACGGTAAGGACATGAAGCATTTTTGGTTGTATACTTATTATGAAATTGTATTAAATTCTACTCATTTGAAAGGTGATGCAAAAAGGAATGCAGTGCAGTGACTATGTTTTTTCCGATCGTAAAAGAACCTTAACTACGGTAGACTCGCGGTGTCAAACGCTGTCACAAACCCACGTGGTCCTTCAATGTACTTGACCATGAAATTGTTTAATGCCTTGAAAGTTGGAGGAAATACACTGAAAAAATGGTAAATTGCTGGAAGTAACATTAAGTTTGTTTAATACCCGTAAATTTTCTTTCGGCATAATATCACTGACATCAACAAGTTATAGAAGACTATATTTTTATTTGAAATTATAAAATTAAAATGTTTTCGTTTGTCTGAAATCCAAAACCTGTTGATGTGTTACAGGTTCGCCTTCCCTGCTTTATGCTAACCTTGGTGTAAGGCGCAGATTTATTTATATTCTTTAAAAATGTAAATCTGGGATATATCATGCGATATTTATCGTAAGACAAACTAAATGATTCGAAATTTCACAGATTCATGTATTTATAACGAAATCCATATGACAGAAATTATTGAAATCAAAGAAAGATGCTTTCAAACATCTCAAAAAGTATTTGGTATTTTGTTTACAAAAATATGTGTCCTTAAACAGTTAGTACTCACCATTACAAAAAACAGTTGCACTTTATTAGTTAATAAGCCTATTACAAGCCATTTAAGAACTTATTCTGCTTCTCCGCCATCTTGAATATAATTTTAATGTATTTTTTAATAGAAAGGTGTTTGTCTGATACTTTATTTTCTGCAAATTTGTATCATCCCTGTTTTTGTTTACAAGCTGTGATTCTTCGAGAAACAAAAATAAGCGAAATTGTTTAAGATAGTTCTATCTTAAACAATTTCGCTTATTTTTGTTTGTTGAAGAATCACAGCTTTAAAAAAAAAACAGTGATGATAAAAATTATCTGAAAATAAAGTATCAGACAAACACCTAACTATTAAAAAATAAATTAAAATTATATTCAAGTTGGCGGAGAAGTAGAGTAGGTTCTTAAATTGCTTTGTTCTCCCTTATGATTTAACTATCATTCTCTAGACATTTTGTAAATCATGTATGAACCTTTTTTGTAATCTTTTGATGTTTCTGTTTACTTATCAAAGTGTAGGAAAACTTGTATGAACACTTTCTGTGTACTTTATGTAACAACTAAACTAAATAAGTATTTATGTTTGTTTTTTAAATACAACCCTAATATGGAATGTTCAATTCTCAAGTCGGTCTAAACCTGATAGAGAGGTATATTTAGGATAAATCAATCACTGCTTCCATTAGTTTGTTGTAAACAGATGTTCATTCGTTACGGGACTAGTTAAATATTTAGGTATGAGATATGCCGCTAATAGAGGGAATCTAGAAGTAAATTGCTTAGCGGTGTAACCAAGTACGACTCTTATTGTTACATAATTATTATTTACCAACTGTCATAACATTTAATCTACGGCAAATAAGGAAAATACCTTCTATGATTTCAGCAGTTGTAAGTTGCTTGAATAATATAACACTAAGATTAAAATTATACTTTGTGTACAAGCTAGACTAATATTGTAAAGAAGTCAAGTTTATTCACCCTAAAGAGCCTTTCAATACATTAAATACAATTTTATTTATAAAAAAACGTTTTTAGTAGATTTGCAGAAAATTTAAAGGTAATTTAAAGGCTACAACATTAAAATATTTGAAAAAACTCGTTAACTTCAAATGTTGTTGTTTGAATGTAGACTACGTTCATATTGATAGTAAACAAGTGTTTAACAATCATAAAACCTAAATGTAAAACTGAATTTAAATACAGAAAATTTGCTTATAACATTGTTAAAATCATTGTAAGTAAGTTAACTAAATAACTACAATATTATATGTACTTTATTATATATAAACTTACATTGGTAACATAATTATCATCTATTTTTACAGTAAGTATGTTTCCCTAACAAATTTTGATAAGTGAAAACAAAAATTAGTCCTACATAAATATTAAAAATTGTTCATATAATTTTTTTTTCGCAATGATCAACACAGTCGGTTCGTCTGTTTTTTTACCATATTTAGAACAAGAAATTTTAGTCAGAATATTTAAACGATACAAATTAATTAAAATATCAAGTTGATCAACCACCAACATGATAAAAAATGCGTTTACACTTATATAGTATCTGAAAAAAATTATTTTATAGAATGGCTATCGCTTTATAAGATTTTTAGTAAACAATTCTATTTCACTGCGCTAATATAAAGTATCACATTTTTACAATTATAGTAAAATTATATTTTTTACAAACTACAACATTCTTTGTAATGCTTCACAATTCAGTTATTAGTCCAGTTTGTAATTGCTGTATTCGTCTAGTTTACTTGGGTTTACATTATTATATAGTAAACGGGTTTCCTCACAATCAATAAAATAATTTTGTTTGACATATCAATTCAAACGTTACAATACATACTCATTATATTGTCCAAAGTAATTATATTTTTATCAAACTAAATGTAAAACCAAACATTTTGTATCCTACTCCTTGATCACAATATTAAATTTAAGAACTATTACATACCTTAATATAATATAATTTATTTGTATATGAGGACTCGTAAATGACCCAGTGAGGCTCGAAACCGCGGTCGTCAATATATAAGATGTACAAAACGTACAATAGATCACAAATGCAAGGTATGTAATAGTTCTTAAAACCAAACAATCACATTTAATAAATAATGAGTATTTAACATATTAATAAGTTTCATCTTAAGTCTCTACACAATGCATTCACATAAACTTAATTTAGAAAACATAATATTATAATCACTTACGATACCACTAAATATCAGACATTTATGAATGCCAGTTATAATAAGAAAGTAAAATACTTTTAATAAATTCCATCATATACAGACTACAATATTTACTAAACATTTCCTTTCTTCCTAGATTTTGTTTGTATTTATGTTATATGTATACAACATTGTTGGAAGTGTTTAAAACGTTTTGGTGAACTACTAGTGGTTGAAAATTTTTAATTTAATTAGTGCACATTTAAACTGTTTTACTACCATGTTCTTAGATTAATTAATATTTTAGGGTCAGTTTCAAAAATCGGCACTTGTGCAAGAAAAACTTAAATGTATTGAGTATATGCATTCATGTTTTTTTTTTAAATTAAACTCAATTTCCCAAATCTACATACAATTTCCAAAAATAATTAAAATAATCAAGGTGTAGTAAAGTTAAATATTAAACAGTTAACGCGGAAATTTTTATTTTGTAATCATTGTACTGAAATTTATAAGATAAAAAGGTTTAAATCTCTCTTATGGTTTAGTTTAAAAGGTATAAAAAATTTCATTAAAATCTTCGCTGATAAATAAACTTTAAAAATAATGTAAATATAACCTTCCGTTTGTACTGCTATCAAAAGAGTTATTACAGCCTAAGAACAAAAAAAAAAAACATGGTGTGAAGACGTTTTTGAAACAAATCTTAAAATATTTAATAATCAAATAACATTGTAGTAAAAACAAATAAATATGCACTATATTGTCAGTAGTACCAATTAGTGTATCACCACCAACCACCCTGTTTACAATATGTATTTATAACTAATTATATGTTGTTTGTATACATTAGTTTAATAATATGTACGCATATATATATATAAACATATATATTAAAACCACTTACATATATATTGTTGGTTTTAATTCGTATAAGTGATGCCAATATAGGATGGTAGCAATTTGTTTTAGTTTAAGCGATGATATTCATTAATTTGTATAAATGTTTAGACAGTAATATAATGCTTATACTACTATTCAAAATATAACTGAGCATACTTTTAGTAAAGAAATCAACGCTTTGTATTTATGTGCTAAGCTTCAACCAGTCAGTAACAATATACGGACATAGTCGATGAGTTTAAGGAAATCCGAGTTGAGCGAACCTTATATCCTCGCACTTGGAGGACAATCCTTTCCCGGAACTACAGTGGATTCATTATACTGGTTTCTGTATTGGAGATGGCCTCAACACAAGAACCTATTTCAATTGGAAATTATATTTCTTCAAAATATTAGAAACACTATTTTGTCTTGCCTCCTTATGTAACTAAACACTTTGTAAAAACTATTTAAGCATTTTATTTCTTTCAGAATAAAAATGTATTTCTATTCAGATGGCGGTTGTGTGTAGTTAAGCAAATCTAGAAGGTCTGGAAATCTATATTATAAAATTAATTTGAACTAAAAAGCAATTAGGAAGGTCTTTAATCCAGGCAGTTAGTATTTTGCCTTATAAATATATATATATAAATTCTTGCAATTATTAATAGTTAAATAAATACTTTTTAGAAACATGATAACCAAGTTAAATAACTAATTAAGTTGCTCACTACTTTTTGTATTATATAGGTCAAGTCTTACAGCCGAGTTCTTCGAGCTTGTTGACCTCAGCAATAACTGTGATGGCAAACTCGGAGTGAGTAGTTCAGGTTTATTATCTGGAGGTAACTTCTTTTCGTAGTTATTTCTTTTGTTTTGTTTTCAATATCAGAGTACTTTTAATATCACTATACAAGTTTTTTAGACTGTCCTTATGTTACTGTATTATGACCTTAAGTTCTATTACTTGTAGGTTACTGTGAATTTAATATGCGTTATTTAAAAACAAATCTAAATCTCCATACAAGATGGATGAAGTAATTTTGCGTCATAAAAAATAAATGGTCCACCTTTAATTAAATATATCATATACATTTTAGTTTACAATTAGCTCACAGTTAGCTGGATTTAACAAACCAGCAGCAAAGTACGCGTTATTAGCAGACAAACATTTTAGGCACTTGGTTTTTACTGAAACTCTACTACTTCGCATTAAAAAATATAAGAAAAATTAGAAATCAAAATATAATATTACAATATTAAAATTATAATATCAAAAAATCCTAATAGTATACCCTTCCAGTCAATGTCCAACTTGAGAATTTGGTTTCGTAAATTTATTTATTAAAAATAAGAGCCATAAAAACGTAAAAATAATTTTTTGCTCTATTTTGTAATTACTGAGATGTGACTAAAGTTAAAATACAAAACATGTTTATCTTCGAGGCCGCTTTGATTGATATCCTATTCGGTCTACAGTGTTAGTTGATTTTTTTAGATAACAGTAAGGAGTATAATAGTAGCTGTCGTTGAAACTTGCACATCAGTTCATATCGTTTCAGTGCAAAAAAACTTCTAGAGAACGTAGGTGAACATTCACGCATAAATTATCTACTCCATCTTTTCGTTTTGTTATTTTCATTAAAAATGCACAGTCACAAATTTTCAGGACAATCTTTAGGGGTTATAAATCAGTATGGGGCTAAGAGAAATTATTTCATTCTTTTTAGTCCATTTTAAAAACGTGACATATTTTTAAAAAACGTTTCATTTAAATAGTTATTTATTTTTAAAAGTCCTTTAAATGATGTAACAATTAACCTATGTTTACGTTTTAAATTTCTTAAAAAAAGATAGAAATATGCCGTTGGTGCACTAGAATTTAAAAAAGAAATATATTTATATTCGTTTAAGTTCAAACCCAGTGTCTAAACTGATTCTTTTGGTCAAAATGCGTACCACATGGGTCTGTTACAGCCTGCATACTGTATAGTCTTGGGAATAATTACTTTATAATATAACTAGGGGAGACCCCTGCGTGCTTCGCACGCCAACCCCCAATGGAACCTTCTAAAAACATACGTTATGTTTTATTTATAATAAAGTTGTAGTATTAATAATAACCTCAAAACTAAGATGGTAAATAATGTTAAATGTTCAAACCAAATTATTTCTTATATTTTATAACAGCAGTTAATAATAGTTAAAAGAACCAGCAAAGCTCAGGTCTACACTTTAAAACCCTAACCTAAAAGCTAGAAATACAAAAATAATTGCTTCAAATTTTGAAATCAGCTGTTAATGGAAATATTGAAGCAAACATCTATATTATCTGTTATTTTATTCAATTGGTTGCTATGGTAATAAATGTAAATACATGTGTTGGTTTATCATTCCAGGCCTAACCTAAGATTTTTTCCGACTAAATTTACAAATATTAAAATAAAATAAGGTTTTTACCGAAATGAATTATAGCCTATGTTACTCAGGGATAGTGTAGCTTTTTATTAGTAATACTATTTTTTCAATCGGTTCAGTAGCGCCAGAGATTACCCCCTACATACAAACAAACAAACAAACAAACTTTACCTCTTTATAATATTAACTAGGGGAGACCCCTGCGTGCTCCGCACGCCAACCCCCAATGGAACCTTCAAAAAACCTATGTTATGTTTAATTATAATAAAAGTGTAGTATTAATAATAACCTCAAAACTAAGATGGTAAATAATGTTATAAATATTCAAACCAAATTATTTCTTATATTTTATAACAGCAGTTAATAATGATTAAAAGAACCAGCAAGGCTCAGGTCTACACTTTAAAACTCTAACCTAAAAGGTGGAAGTACAAAAATAATTGCTTCAAATTTTGAAATCAGCTGTTAATGGAAATATTGAAGCAGCTATGTTATCTGTTATTTTATTCAATTGGTTGCTATGGTAATAAATGTAAATACATGTGTTGATTTATCATTCTAGTCATAACCTAAGATTTTTTCCGACTAAATTTACAAATATATTGAAATAAAAAAAGATTTTTACCGAAATGAATTATAGCCTATGTTACTCAGGGATAGTGTAGCTTTTTATTAGTAAAACTATTTTTTCAATCGGTTCAGTAGTGCCAGAGATTACCCCCTACATACAAACAAACAAACAAACAAACAAACAAACTTTACGTCTTTATAATATTAGTATAGATTATATAGATTATGAAGAGAAAGAGTTTTTAAGTTTTTTTAAATTAATATTTAACAGAAAAACTACTTAATTGGTGTTATCAAAACTTTGACTGGGCTGTAAAGAACTGCATTTTAGATAGCAGTGTCTAAAAACCAAAAGACCCGTCACTGGTTAAACAGTTGAAGTAACTTTTACAGTAAATTAAGGAAATTTTGGCAATAAAAAGATCAACCAAAAATGTATCTATTAAAATGTATCTATATATGTATGTTTATATTACTTACTGCGAGAACGTAAATTTATTGGAAAGTGCAAAAAGATCTGTAAAATTATAAAAACATGTACTATATAAAAAACATATTGTGTTTTTTATTTGAATGGTATGTTTTAGCTCATAGATTTAAAAAAATACTGACTCAACTTTCTTTGCACATCTTACATTTAGACTATAAAATTTAGTTTATAATAAGAGTGAGTCAAAATAAAAGATATGAAAATTTCCCATCAATAATTGAACTTTGTTTTTATTTTTCCACTTTCTCTTATACCCAAGTAGGCTAGTATACAGATATTATTAAAATTTACCTTCGTCCACTTTCCATTAACTTTAGGACTGGATAAAATCAAAGGACTGAAAATGTGTTGCGGGAACTTTATTAATGTAGTGCTTTAATTTAAGTTTTATAATTTTGAAGACGTTTCTATAATTCTAATACTCCAGATTCAAAAATGTGTATGATATTGTCCCAAAACTGGGTGTAGACTTCAAAAATATCCTGATGAATGTTCAAGTCGAGTTTGAAGTCGATTTATTTTTTTGTTAAGAAGGGTAATAGTCACTTGCGTGGTAGGGCGTTTTTATCCGCGGTAAAGAGCGCAAATAAATGTCGTTAAACCAAAGCATTACATTAATAGCAAACCCACCTTCAAAAATATTTGTTCTTTACATCATTTTAAAGTTGACAGAAATTGGCAAAAATTATCAATGACAAATTTTAATAAAAATGTCTACTTGCTATAAACAATTTATTTTTATGTAAAGTTGTACAGCTTTAATTTTTGACTTTTACATATAGTTTTTGACAACAGCAACAGGAACAATTAATTTCAAACAAAATAAATTGTGTACTCTAAATGGGGAGGTGAGTGTGCCAAAGGGATTGGTGGGTGAGTTAGTATTTTTGTTATCTGGGCCTATAGCTGGCGTTTAATTTAGGAGACAGTAGCTTAAATGTGAAGTTTTGTCTAGACATAATTTATTTAATTTTCAGGAAAAGATCTGGAAACGTTCTTTTTTAACACTGGCGCAATCAGAAACAACAGCTAGTTATAATAAATATACCTTAACAAATATGTAAAAGTAATAAGTTCTAATAAATCTATAACTCCTTATAAGGCAAATCTTAATGGTCAAGTCCATCAAGATCTTTCTAGTATGTACTACACGCATTGCAAACGGGTCAATAACCTTTGTTTTAAGGTTATTAAATTACCTTGCTTATAACGTGATGTCCTTAAACTATTACTAGACTCTATATATTTTTTTTTTTATTTTTTTTTTTTACGTACTTCAAAAGAAAAATGTGTACAAATCATGCATGTTTTTAACTACAAATGGTTTATGATAACTAGGAATTAAACTATTTTAATTATACTAAGCTGATTTTGGTGTATGATTTAAACTAATTGACAAAATAATGGGAAAACTGTGCTCTTACTGTCTTTGTATTACACATCAAAGGGAACGACCTCAAGTTTGAGGGAAATTACTAAAATTTACAAATAAAAAGAAAATTTAGAAAATTCATCAATTTGAAATATTTAGGTAGCTACTGTAAGCTGATGAAAGATATTTTGTATTGGAATAATTAATAATCATCTGTTACTCTAACATCTCTAAACTGGCCTCAGTCGCTTTTCATTAATGGCTGGTATTAAACTTTGAAATAAGTAATTTCTAGGTTAGTGCTTTTTTAGGAATAGGCCTAAGTCATGCTGGTTGTTTTTAACCTTTACTTCCCATAATATCACAAACTTTACTTTATGCCAAACTAATGAGAAGAAGGAGCAGATTATAGCGCAGGTAAAACTATAGGCAGGCAGTAATTAGATTTTAACTTATACATCAAGGTTTGGAGATTCCAACTGTTGTTGGAGCGGACTCTATAGTAGCGGACGATTATGTCAAGCTCATCGTTGGTAGCTCATCTGTGGGATACCAAGGTGTTCTTCATAGAACCAATTAAGCTGGCATGACATGCAGAAAAATATAAGATCAAACAAAATCAAACCTTCAGGATTAAATATTTGTTTACACGTGTTTACACGAGGAAAGTTGCAGGCTTATAACAAGTCACTTTGATAAGCCACTTGTAAAAAGGCCTCGTCTAAATCCCCCTTAAAAGTCATACCTTTGTCTTTCTGGCTGTCGATCTATCTATTGCTGCCATCAGAGCAGAGGTATTCAAATCACTTGTGGTCCGTGGATCTCGGTCGCAGGAGAAACCAACTAAGAACGGTGGTTGGAGAGTGTACTGTTTAGTTCACACATCATACAGCAAAGTTATTGTCGAGCTAAACAAGACTTCTGGAGGGCATTCACCAATAAAGTCACCAGCTAAAGTCTTGGCTCAAAAACCACTTAGTAATAATGGTACGTTACGGAACTCGATAGGAAATTACACTAACATAGCATAAGATACGCTCGAGGTATTTCTTCAAACTCACTTCCTTGAATGGATAAACTGTGACAGTGTCGATGGTAGTCCCCTTCACCAAAATCAACTCGCCTACCAACCTGAGAAATCTTGCGAGAATGTTATATGTAATCTTGTGGGCAGAATCGAGGATGCTATAGAAAAGAAGGAAATTAGCCTGTGCGCTTTCTTGGACATAGAGGGCGCATTTGACATTTCGTCTTACGACTCAAAAGTGTCATAACTGCGAGAGTAAGGTATGGACCAAATTGTAACAAGGTGGGTGGACTTCATGCTTAAAAGCAAGCGCATAAAATTCTCAATACTTGGTGAATATGGTGCCCACAAAAAAAAGGATTTTCACCTCTGATGTGGAGTATGGTGGTCGATAATCTCTTTATCAAAATCAGCCAGATATACGTCCAAAGCTATGTAAATGGCAAACGATCTTGGTACTTGAAAAAAGTTATAACACTGTCTCGGATATCTTCAACGGAAGCCTGAGATCTTTAAAACAGTATGCAAGAGAAGGTTTCAAGGCCAATCCCAACAAACTACCATAGTTTCCTTCACTAAGAAAAGGAACTTAACAGGATATCCATGTACAACATGTGACTTCCTCTTCAGCCACTTGAAGTAATTTGGAAAAATATTTGACCATAATCTAACATGCAATGCACAAGATTGATCCACAAGGCGAAATAGGCGCTAGTAACGTCCAGAAGTTTTATCTACTACTGAACTCAAATCTCATATAAGCCTTTGGATATATGAGACGTCAAATCACATTCGTGGCAATAGTTTGGTGGAAAATCTTGCCAAACAAATTTGTTTGCCAAAGTTCTTTGTGGGGAATAAATTGGCTTCTCTACTAAGATTCACATACTTGTGCATATGAGCATATTATAAGAAGCCCTACATCAGGTCTGGAGGTGCTTCTTGGCCTCTATATAATGTCGAAGGCTAGGAAATCTGCTTACAGTCTAACGATTGAGAATGGAACAGAACAATCCACTTTAAACATTTAAAAACTCGGTATTATGCACACCAAGTACGTCTTTTTCAGACTTTTATCAGTTATCCTTGGAAACTAAGAAAGGATCAACACACCAAGAACCGCTAAAAGAATCTATCCTGGTATACAAATGGGTCTTTGATGGACAGGAAATTAGGCTACGGCATATACATCACCAGAGACAAACATCAGTGTTAGCCTCGGGACAAACTACACATGCTGAAAACTCATCGATCACTATCTGCGCCCACTTAGAATTTTATTGTATAAAAGCTATAGAAATAGACAAATAACTCTCTCCGACAGTCAAGCAGAGCTTAAATCGTTGAATTCAGTAGAAATCTCATCCAGATTGGTGAAGGAATGTCTGTAATCACTGTCGAAACTCTCCACAAAGAACATGGGGAATTGAGATGGATGCCAGGACATAGTAGCATGCAAGGGAATGAAATGGCACACACCCTCGGCCAAGAAAGGCGCATCAATGTGACCGGAACCAATGTGCTGCATTAGTCATACTTATAATAATGTATTTTATTTGACGCAAGAGTTTTTCTTTATTGTGCTTTATCGTATTGAAACCTATCATGGAGGCTGTACAGATTTTATCCAAATATAAAGATAGGACTCAATATTATTGCAGCATATTAAACATTGGAACATACTGTATGTAATAATTACATTTGTATTTTGTAAATATATTATTGTTTTGCAGTTTTTATGATATGTTTGGAAATACAGTTGTAAGTACAAGATCAAAACACAATTAGAGAGTTTTCGGAAAATGCCTAAACGTTTTCATTAAATATTTAACGACTATTGCAGTTATTCTTATCAAGATAAGACCTATTCTTTTGTTCTTATCCAACAAACAAAATAACATAAACATCAAATCAAAAAAAAATTACTGTCAATTATTAGTTTCAATTCCTATTAAAAATTGTAACACCTCTTAATCATTTCTTTAATAGATTAGTTTAAAAATCAGACAAAAAACTTTATTTTCTTTAATGGGTCTACTTTATGCCAGTTAGTCTAATGAAGACGGATGAGCAGCTTATAGCTCAGGTGAACCGATCCCCAGAATTTATGTTCGAACCTGCACAACCTGTCTTGAAGTCAACATACTGGACGAGCCCTTTTACCTTGTCTGTTACTTTGCTTCAACTTAAATCCTCCTCCGTCGAAACTGAAGAGGGAGATTTTAAACTAAGGTTTTACCTAAAAGTTTAATAAGTAAACGTTGAAAATTTACTTTCAGCGTTGTAATTTTGATACCATTATAACCTCGATAGAAAATTTACCCTAGAATGTTTCTAACAGAACGTGCGTTTGACTTGTTCATCCGTCTTCAGAAATATAGTTTTCAGAAAGAACGTTAATCCAAAGACTTGATAATTTAAAATGTATTAATTTGAAACAATGTAAGCCGAAATGAAAAATCAAATTAATCATCGAATTACTATTCAATTAAAGTCTTATATTCTGAAGCTATAATGCGTACTTGTACAAAATTATAATTGTTTGGTGCGAGTCTACGCTTTTATAAAATACTTTATAATTTGATATAATGTAGTCCTGCACCAAAAAATATTTGATCGACACATGAACAATAATTATTATTCTCATATTCTGGTCCTTTAAGTCCATTAAACATTTCTAAATGTAAGAAATATTCTATGTTGATTATTTCAAATTAAACAATACTATAAGAAAGCATTGCCCTATTTCAAACTTTGAATTGTGTTTAATGTCTGAGCACTATTTACAGATCCAGAATATGAGAATAATAAAATTATTCATGTAACGATAAATCCTTTTTGTTTTAGGCCTACATTATTTCAAATTGTAAAATAATTTGTAAAAGCATAGGTTTACTTTAGAAATTTATAATTAATTGCGTACTTATAGAACGAGAATATTAACTATCTACAATCCAATAGGCTAATAATTTCATCAAACTGGACCTTATGGGTCGCACTTCTTGTTTTAGAGTTATAGTAATTTAAAACTAAACTGAACATTTTCTGTTTAGATTGCATTTCCTTTTTCCTTTCAGTCAATGGCCGAACATCATTTTTAATTCATGATTTTCACTAAGACCATCAATTCTCGAGTCACTCCATCGTTTTAACAATCGCACTCTTACCCACTTGTTCTATCCAAGACTCTTACAAAGAATCGTTTAAGAATTTCTTCTTTTTTTTCTATTGTTGACAGCTCATTGCCAGTTTTCTTAAATCTATAATTTCATTCTTGATTTTTAATTTTAAGAACCAAATGTCTGTATGGTTTTCTTTAAAAGTATAGCTAGAAAGTTTATTAATAAATAGTTAATTTTATGAAAAAATTATCATTTTGTTTTTAACTATATACTGTAAATAGTAGTGAGATAAGAAATATTTAATTTTTTTAATGTCGATTTAAAAAATCTAGACTTTCTAGGGCAATTCATCCTTCAGCGTTAGTATAATTATCAGTCCATGCCAGCTGCACAGGAAATTAACAACATCAAGTCAGAATGGTTGATCCTGCTTTAGTTACGTGTTCAGAATTAGAAGATCTGAATAGTTATTCATCACCAGAAAGTGCACAAATTTCTGAAGGATTTGGTTCCTCAGTGTTAGCAAAACTGGTAGTTTCCGGCTAATTAAGGTATTGATAGTGAACGAGGTAATGGTTTCCTACAATTACCCAATTTAACCTACAAGAATGATTACTGTATGTCTTCCATCAAATTTCCGCATTAAGTTACGATATTAATCCGAGCAATGAATATTTAGGTATCGTTGGGAAATCTTACAGGCCATGAATCTTAAATATTCAAAGGTTTTAGAAATGACCATTTGGTTACATTTAACGTTTTAAGTTTCTCTTTGAAATTTCAGAAAATAGGGACGTTTCTATCTAGACTAATAACCTCACAAATTACCCAACCCATTAAAAAACACATTTTCTAATGTATAGTTTAAAATTGCTCAAGTAACATCTTATTATTTAGGAAATTTAATTTCAGATTATTAAAACTAATCAAACATCACTTTATGGGAGTTTATTCATACATTTAGTTGTACAGCTATGGCAACGAATACATATCTATATAATAAAAATGAATTGCTGTTTCTTTGAAATCGCATCAATTGAGAACTGCTGGACCAATTTGGCAATTTTTTGTTTTAAAATGTTCGTAATAGTCCGAACTAGGTTTTTATATAAAGAAAAATTTGAAAAATTTCCCGAAAAAGTTTCAAATTTGGAAAAAACTAAACAGCCTCTTTTGTATGGACTCAAGACCATAGCGCTCAAAAACAGCTGTTCGTATAAAATGCTTAGTAACACATGTTTGTTTACATTCATTACCATAGCAACTTTAGAAAATTTATAATCAGTTTATTATTCTTCAAAACCAATTTTAATAGCTTTTTAGATTAGATTGACAAATTAAAAGCGAACACAAACAAAAATCAATAAAACATGCTTAGGCCTACTATATTATAATTCAATTTAAACATCGGTTGTTACATATTATTATAAATAAAACAACTGTTATGGATCAAAAACTGAACATAATTTTAGGTTAGGCCTACAATGAACCAAAACACTTTTATTTGCAACCAATTTCTCTAATTTATAATTGGGTTATTATTCTTCAAAAACCAAAACAGCTGTTTTAGGTTAGATTGACAAACAACACAAACAAAAATCAACGAAAAATGCTTACTGTATTATAATTCAATTCAAACATCGGTTGTTACATATCTATTTACTTACATATATGCTGTTTAAAATATTGTTTATATAAATCGTTTATATAAATTGTTAACATAAACACCATTTGCAATTCAATAACTTAAGTCAAAAGAATGAAATTTGATAACTACCCTTAAAATTAAATAAACCAATACCGAAGCATTGCCGGGTCCACTAGTTTTATTATATAAAATACAGATGACTAACAAAATCAGTTTTACAAAATAGTAACGTTGCTGGCGACTTTAAATAAATGGCTGCCGTTGAAATTTCACTAGTTTTAACCTACAACCTAAAGATACAACTGAACCCAATAGTTGAACAATAACATTAAGTTTATAAGTGCATATAAAAAATATATATGCAAAAAAAGTATACATATTTCTAGAAATATAGCCTGCTTAAAATGTACAATGTAAATTTACTTCTTTCTTAAATTTAACTCAAAACAGTAAGTTATTATATTAAATAAATTAATCTTTAAGGAAAATTAAGACATTGTAAAAAGGGGTTTAGTTTTAGGCCTTAAGAACGCTTATGTTTGTTTACCTTTCTGATACCAAAATATGTTTAGGTACTTGCAACAAATATACATTGCTCAAAGGATTTTTATAAATTAAAGTTTTTACAAATAAACCAAGTTCTAGACAAAAAATTAAAAATATGGATTTTTTAGTTTTTATTATATTATTACACTTAGAAAATTCTTTCTCACAAACATATTTAAATTACTAAACAGATTCACTGTGACTTCATAATTGTATTAAAGTAGAAGATGGGATACATTAAAGTAGGAGAGTAACTAATAAATATTATTATTATTAGCTAGAGAGAAAACTATTCGATCGATGACGAACAAATTTGCACCAAACATGTCAATTAGTTCTGTATAGATGCACGAAAAATGTTTTTTTAAATTATTGAAAAACAACCCCCTTTTTGGCCAAAAAACCCCATAAATCATTTATTATTATTATTATTATTAGCTAAACGAGCATTTTCAGAAAGGTGCGGTTTTTTACATTGATAGGGTACATTAAGGGCTACAAATAAGCCCAAATTTGATCAAAATCGTTAGAGCCGTTTTTTATAAAAAATGTATAACTGATTTTTGGGGGTTTTTGGCCAAAAAGGGGATTGTTTTTCAAAATGTTACGAAACCTTTTTTCGTGCCTCTATACCGGCCTAATTGCCATGTTTGGTGCAATTTTTTTCGAAATCGATCTAATAGTTTTCTCTCTAGCTTAGTATACACACAGACATACAAAACATAGAAAATTGGAGTGTTATGTACTATCATCACGTTCGACTGTGGTGCGCTCGGTAAAGGGCAAGTGTTACAAAAACTATTTGCCGACATTGAAAGTAACTGTATAATAGCCTTAACACAAATTTACAATACAAGAGTTTAAGATTTCAACAAAGTAGCTTTGGACAATGAGTACAATGAGAAAAAGGAAACAAAAATCAATTTTAAAAAGAAAAATAAAAGACAAGGACGAAGGAAAAACTGTTCGGTGGCGCTTGAATGTTTTATTGAGATTGACGGGACTTGTTAGTTTTTGGCTCTACCGGAAAACCACTTACAGTACTCTGATACGGTAAACCTTTTAATAAACTTGTACGTCTTTTAATCAAGGTCATCTTTTACCGTTGTAAATTAGACTGTAACTTACAACACTAACTTATTTTTGATGGCTAAAAATTCTTTATTAGATGCCCAAAAATATGTTTTTCCATTAAAACACCCCAATGTTTTATAATACAATATTCTTAACAATAGGTTAACATTGTTCAAAAGGGTCAATGTGTGTGTACTCAATTTAAACTCTCTAAGCTTATTAAGGTTTTTATAATATACAAAGTTCTTGTTTTTAACGTGGGCAAGATAGACACTACAAAGTCCTCATTTTTCAATTAAATCATTAGCAGTTTTTTATTGTTCTTGCTAAAGTAAATTATCAAGGATTGTATACAATGAAACGTTCTAAAAATATAGTTTACATTCAATTAAGTGGCTCACAATAATTGTACAAACGGAACGAGGTCTTATCGACGCAATACTAGATGACAGCTTATAACAAATAGCATAACTACATTTTGTATAGTTAAAAACTGTGATGGATACACTCCTAGCTAAGGTTTTGTTACTAAAGTGATGCCAAATACTTAAGTCGTCTTTACAACGATTACCATCACATTTAATGAAGTGCAAACGTTGCTAATTATTTGTGGAACATAAACTCCACATGATTAAGCCTAGAATTAGCTCAATTTGAATTAGCATTCAATAATCCAACTTATATTAATTTTTATATTGAAACCGGAAAACTGAAGAGTGATTAACTATCTGAAAATAACCAGATAATATTTTTAAATAATATAAAACTCAGTTAAGTACTTTTTTATTTTTAATATAGATCACTGCAGCACTGAACCTTGGAACTTAAAACCATTTTTTTAAATCAGTGAAAATTATTGTAATATTTACCATAGATGATGATGTAATCCACTTTTATTGTTTTATATTTTTTAATCCAATTACAAAAAATTGACACAGAAACTCATTCTGAATTAAGGAAATGCAAACTCGTAATGAATGAAAAATAAATATCGTAAGACTAACTTACAAAATGTTGTCTGGGCGCTTATTTCAGGGTTATAATTAATTTTAAAATGCATAAAAAGAATTTAAAATTCCTTTGTGATGGCAGGGAAAATGAATCCTTGACTATGACAACATAATGTACTAAACGTTGAACTAATTTTATTTATTGCTTCCTGCAGCGCCTATTAAAGAACTTAAAATTTGTGTATACAAGCGAAACAAGCTTCGTGTTTGTAGTTACATCCAAAGTTAACGTGTTCTGGGTAAATTATTCTAGTTGCACGTATATTTAAAACCCCACAATATCTGATTTAACCGACCAGATTAAGTGTCAAGTGCGGTAGTTTAACTTAACCTATGTCATCATTGTTAGAACAGCTGAGTAAACTTAAAGAGACCCGCCAAACTGAGTAAACATTATATGGCTGGGAATAAACAAGTTATCAATATGTAAATTCATTTTATCTGATTAACTTTTCAATAAACGATTGCGTAGCATCTCAAATAGACGTCACGCGCATGGCGCTTGGGGTACATGATGGAAACGACTGGGAGAATTTGTAATTACTGATCCAAATAGCTGTACAAATTCAATAATATTCAAATCATTGCTTAATATATTTAAGTCATTCGTTAAATTTTGTAAGATACAAAAATACCTTTAAAAAATAGTAATATTAAAACTGTATAATATTAGGCCTAGTAGGCCTATTTGTGAAACTAATAGTTAGGTTTCAATGATTAAAATTATTTGTTAATTTTGCGTATCATACAAAAACAGTCCTGTTTGATTATAAACATATTTACACTGTATTTTGTAAGATACAAAAATACCTTGAAAAGTGTAGGTAACTTTAAAATTGTATATTATGTAGGCTAAGTATTTGTAAAACTTATAGTAATGTTCCAATTATTAAAATTATTTATTAATTTTGTGTATCATACAAAAATAACCCTTCTTGATCATGCACATAGTTACACTGTATTTTGTAAGATACAAAAATACCTTTAAAAAAGTAATACAGTATTAAAATTGTATAATATATAGGCCTAGTATTTGTAAAACTAATAGTAAGGTTTCAATTATTAAAATTATTTGTTAATTTTGTGTATCATACAAAAACAGTCCTGTTCGATTATAAACATATTTACACTGTATTTTGTAAGATACAAAAATACCTTTAAAAATGTAATATTAAAATTGTATAATATGAAGGCCTAGTATTTGTAAAGCTAATAGCAAGGTTCTAATTATTAAAATTGTGTAATATGTAGGCCTAGTATTTATAAAACTATTGGTAAAGTTCCAATTATAAAAATTTCGTAATATGTAGGCGTAATATTTGTAAAACTAGTAAGGTTCAAATATAAAAAAAATACAAAAATAGTAGTTGTTGATTATAAACATAAATTATTTACACTGTATTTTAAATGTAATCTATAAAAAAAAAATGAAACCACAATTTCCATTTTTAACACTTCTGCTCACTAGTCCCATTTTTATCATGACTTAGAATACTTAGAAATACTTAGAATCTAACTGCAAAACTATTGGCCTATTGGTAAAAATATCACATTTCAAAACAAAATATGTTTGTAAAAATCTTATACTAAAACAAGTGTAAACGTATGAAATAGAGTTAATTATGTGGTACGTCAGTAACTATAGTTTAATCAGGAGGTGTTTCAACGATTTCAAAACAAAGTATTTGGAATTATAATTAGTGTTGTTTGGTATGTTTCAAACAAGGTTCAAGAGCAAGACCTGCAGGTTGCTAACATCAGAGAAAAAGTAAAACGATTCAGTTATTCTGTAACTAGTATAAAATCAAAGTTAAAAAACACACAGATGTAAAGTACTGGTGAAGTGCGCCGCTTTATGCTTCAACCAACTGATCTAGATGATGTTCTGTGCAAGTGTTTTTAATTACCGAGTTATTTGTTCCATGAAGTAATAAAATCGTTAATGTGAAAGTAAACGAAACTTCGCAATACAGGTGTTATCTATCTACATGACAATGTTAGTATATCACAGAGTTTTAACATTTACTTAACATCCAGAAATTTAGATTGTAAATATACATTGTTGTTTTTTAAATATATTATATTTTTAATTCCTCTTTTAACATGACTTATACAGGTCACTTTATGTATTTATTTTAACAGATTTGTATTATTACTATTTTAATAAAAAATGTTAGCATTTGAGAATAAATAGTATAAATAGCATTTACTTGGATTTTTGTTCTTAAGGCATGAATTGACAATTGTAGTTTAGTAAAGCAGCGTTTTGCACTATGTAGCAAAACCTGCTATATAACGTTTGCTATATTTAGCAATGTTACATGTAGCAAAAGTTATAAAACAATAACAACAGCTATATTTATCAAAATAGTTTTTTTAGTAAAAATAATCCAGCAGAGTAGTTTCATAGAAGATGTCGAGTAGGGAAGATCAGTTGCTAGCGGCAGCAATTACAGTATTTTTGGCAGCTCGCAGAAGAAAACGAAGGTTTTGGCTCCGGCCAACGTTACAAGTCAGGCAAAAGTACAGTGGGAGTGACTTGTTAAATAACTTGAATTCTGATGATTTTGATGTACAACCCTCATTGTGTTATGATATAAGATGTGTACTTTTGCGGATGACGAGTGAAGATTTTGAGTTTGTTGTCTGTATGACTGGCCAAATAATAATTAAGAAAAGGAACACAACATGCAGGGATGCAATTACTGTGCGCGAAAAGTTGGCTTGTACTTTGAGATTTCTGGCTAGTGGGTTTTGCCCTTTAAAAGTAATAAGCTTTTGAATTCTAATCACTTTATGTAGCCTGGCCCTTCATCAGCTCCTGAACCACTCTTCTTTTTCAACAGTCTCTGAAACTGTCCAATAAAGGCCTCACAACTACAAGAAGATCGAGTTTCATTTCCAACGCTATGCTCGCCCACGCATCATGTTTATTGTTCCGGTTTTCTGTAATCCTGGGAATTAGTGTCCCACAAATATGGCTGATCACGGAACAAATCTATTCAATGTATAGTGGAATCTTGATCCCAGTCTCTATAGAAATTCAAGCAATGCAAACAAACACGTGCGCACAAATACTCGGCCGGCTCTTAACCGACTGATAATGCTACATGTAGCAGACGTTAGGAACAAAAATCGCGTATAACATTTGCTAGTGCTAGATGTAGCAAATAATGTTACATATAGCATAAATTCCCTTAGATCTTACCGACTTCGAATGGATAGCATAATTTTTGCTGGGTATAGCAAAAAAAGCTGCATGTAGCATCGAAATTTGCTATATATAACAGTTCTCCCTTTTGAGTTTTGATAAATGTAGTATATTATATATAACGTTTGCTGTACACCAGGATTTGCTACATAGTAAAAACGCGACTTAAATGTTTATAAGACCACGTTACCTTATTCCAAACACTTCAAATTTAACAAGTCAGCTTAAAAAACCAGTGTAGAACATTGCATTATTTATATTCTTGTAAAACTTAAACATATATATACCGGTAGTTAAGAGCTTTGATTGTGTTATACTTATTGCTTTATTGTTTAAGTGAATCGTACTTGTAGGCCTATAACCTATGCTTAACTTGTAAAATATACCTATTTCGTATGTGCATACTCAGAGGAAGTAGATTGATCTCAAAATTAATAACTTATATTTATGAAGAAGTCTACCGTAGTTTTCATTCGTAGTGGTAGTTTTGGTTGACCTTGACACACTCAAAACACCACGCGTAAGGGCCTGTCCACAAATCCGCACCTAGCATTGCACCGACCCTCGCACCAAACTATATGTTCTTTGTTATTATATGAACGTGGCCTCAACGAAGCACCGACCCAAGCACCGCCCCTAGCACCCTAGCATCGCACCGCACCAAGGAATTGGGAGACTATTTTTTTGCTTCGCACCTCGCACACTTGATCATTTGTTCAATTCAACAGTATAGTGAGTATTTTTTTTAACCGTGCGGTAGTTTTCGTTTAAACATTGACAAACAGAAATTGATAAGCAAAGTATTTTTAAGAACTCCTTTGTGGGATAAAACTCACGAAAATCACCATAACAACATGATACTTCAGAAATTGTTTTTCCGCAGAATGTGAATCAACAGGTATTTTTAACATTTTAAATTATACTAGTTCATAGTTAGCTCATGACAAATAGTAAATAATAAATTTTCTGAGCATGGCGTATCTTTTTGGAGCTGAAACCCTACGAAATGTTGGCATTTTTTCAGATTTTCGCTTAGAACTGGGAAACGGTTTGTTTTACGGAACCACCATATATTGCATTAAAGAGGACATAATTTCGCGTCTAATTTACAAACATTTATTACATTGTGTAATGGGTTTCATTCTCATATATCCTACAAATCTTTCAGGATCTCGTCTTAAGTCCGAATATAAGCGATGAAATTCTCCATACTGCTGCCTCTTTTTGTTTAGTGGGTGTACTGTATATCGTCTCGGTTTACAAATTAGATATTTACTTAAATTATTCTTTAATAACATAAGATCCTCAAGAAGATGAGCAAAAAAACATGTTAACAGCTTGAAAACACTAAACCAACTAAAGGATGGTGCGACGATGTGGTGCTTCGTTAATGGCCGTGTTTTCTTCTGGGGAAATGGTGCGATGGTTGGTGCTAGGTGCGGTGCGCCGTTGTGGACTTGCACTAAGACGGAAATGTCAACAACACTGTCTTATCATTTCGGCTTATTACTTATTTGTTTTTAACAAAATTGCGGATTTACGGATAACAAAGCAAGATCTGACTATATTATGGTGCATTAAGGCATTTCTTGTTCACAACAAAACTTTTTTCACATTACTTTCTAATTATATCATTTTTTGACAGACTTCCGGCCCTTTGTATCTTCCGTTAGCGCTTGAATTGGACCGCTTTCACTTCACGCAACAGTAATTTAAAGAATTGAAGCAAACTTACGTGGGAGAATCAATGCCAATTTTGATATTTCATAAAGATTCACAGAAATTTACTTAAATTATAACAATGAAACAAGAGCGTATTGTAGATTCATTAAAGAACCATAAAATATTGAAAATAACACGATTCACTGACCTTGTGGTTAGAAAAGTGGTGTTTATTGTGGAGAAGAAAACATTATAAGAACGACCGTAAGAGTCTTGAATGAACGGCATGTCGCCTTGAAGTCGAAAGGATCCTATAAAACCGAGTTATTTTGTATTACGCCACTACAGATGTTGCCGTTATGTGTTCGATTCTAGTTATTTTAAAACGTTATACCTTTGGTCTTCAACATTCCGAGCACACAATAAACCAGTAACGGTATAGAGCATGACATTTTCACAGCGAATTCGGTATCAACCTAACGTAACTTTTATAATGCAGTACGGTAGTGACTCAAGTGATTTGATACGGAAATATACTTGATATTGCGATCGTTATTTTGTGAATAGAAATTAAATACTACTGAGGCAATGATACATGACATGTGGATTTCTGGGCTGCTAAAAAATTTCTAGTTTGAAATTTCTTGGTCCAAGTTTATAAAAAATAATTTAGTTTTAATAAACAGTGTTCCTTATTTTCAATAAATGTTTTTTTTTTTCGAAAATTACAAATATAAACGGGACAATGTATTTACTGTCTTTGAGTGATTTACTAAAATTTTCATTAAACGAATTTAAAAATTTACTTTTAGAGTTGTTCAGATCCAAAAATCAATACATTATAGAGTATAGACGAGTTCAACGGGACATAAACAATTTACCAAAGCTGTGTTCTCGAATGTTTGCCTAATGGTATTGTTTGTTCCTTATTCCCAACTGTTGATAAATTCACCATGAAGGCCTATAGAACGAAATGTAGAACCGGATTACATTTTTAATTTTTAACACCAATAGTGTTTGAACAAGCACTGTGCTTAAACAGTCTGTATATTACGAGATGTTTACCTGTATTTGTTACCAAAAATGTCAAACAGTAAAAATAACTACTATAAGGTAGATAATTCTATTGCTGTGCATATAAAGTATCTAAAAAGTAAGTATTTCTTTGTTTATTATTCTTACATCATTGTTTGGTAAATATAATTAGTACTATAACTATTCATTTTTTATCAATTCAATACAAGTTTCAAGAAGGTTTGAATAATAAATCGAAAACATTGTCTTTTTATTGTTTTTAGTATAAAACTTGGTCTGAATAATAATATTTTTGTTTACTCAAACATTTTTTCAATTACAATTTTACCGTTTCTAATGATAGGACTTCAATAACCTGAACTTGTAACAAAAGTTGAAGTAGCACACCATACTGCATAATTGGTTTGTTCAACCCGTCAGCCTATACCAACACAGTAAACACAACAAAATTGTATGTACATATGCTGTTATTATCTTTAACTTAGCTATTATCCTTCATCCGATTGTTTTGACAGTGAGACCATCCGATGGGAATTAAAAGAGCTACACAAAAGGTGGCTTGACTTTCAGATATAATCGTTTATTTTTCATGAGATAGATCATTGATAGGTTAAACTTCATGCTAGGTTTGAACTCAATCAGTCAAATATATCCCTAGATACGAATTGTTAAAAAAAAAAAAAGAAGATAATGGCAAATCTAGAAAACGAAGCGTTTCGGGCCTATGTTTATATGAACTTTTTTCTTATTTTTAGCTGTAGAATGAGCTACCGAAACATTGCCTTATAGTTTTGAATCATATACATTCCTTAGATAATTCAAGTGTTAAATAGTGGAGTTTTGGTTGATTGCTAAACTGATTAATTTTCCCAATACCACACGGGTAATCTGTTAAAATCTTTAAATACATATCTCCTGAATAATTTTACAAAAATATACCTTTAACGGTTTAACCAACAAGAAACATAGTCCATATTACCAATGCTATAACACTAATAGGTAAAGTTTCATAAAACGTCTTAAAGTAAAAAGTAAAAGAATAATACTTGGCACGGTTTTATTAGTTCGTTTTTCGTCATGTCTGTTGTCTGTCTGTCTGTCTGTCCGGGTGGAATTTTGCAATCGAGTTTAAACTAACTTCCCGATGAGCTAGAAACTTGAAATTAAATATAGGTCAGAACTGGATGTCAGTGCAATATTCAATCGGTTTCTTGTCCGTACGTTTGTTTAAACAAGTCAAAATCGGCCGAAGAGCTAGAGACTTAAAATTTAAATATGCTTCAGAAATGGATAACAACGCAATATCCACTCGGTTCTTTTGTCTTTGCGTTTGTTTAACTTTTGATGAGCATTGACTTTTCAAAACGTCAAGCAGTGTTATTTTAAAACAGATTTTCATTCCTATAATACAATAATTTCCAAGATCTCTTCAATAATGAAATTTTAAATTAATTGCGTCAACATTGCCGCAGTATGTTGAAACTCTAAGTAGGTCTGTTTACAATAGAAGTAACGTGAAATTACAACTAAAGTAGGAATCGATTCGTCAGCAATAAAGGGTGTTACCATCAACTTCGATCATTACTTTTGAAGTCGTAAGATAAGAGGCTATTTCTGCGAGGCTAATTTTGCAGCAACCAATTTAAAAAATGTTAATTAGAGACCTTTCATTGCGTACGCTGGACAAACCGTACAAAATACATAATAACAATATGAGTTAATAATGTTGGACATATACCGTGTTTATAACCTCACCCTCCCCCGTAACATTTGTGCGAGTATAAGAGTCCCATTTGAGAATGCCAACTAGATTACTTGAAATTTATTTTATGATAGTATAGGACTTTTAATCTCTACACAAAATAATTATGAAGTTCTTGTAATACTCAATTAATAGGCTAAATTCAATGAGTATTGTACTGGTTTTATGTTCAAACTTATCTGTTACCACAGAAATATTAAAACAATGGCGACATAAAATCAACAATAAAAATAAATACAATTATTATTAAAACTGCCAACTGTAAAGTATGTTTTGATCAAACCCTACAGTATTATTATTTTGTCAATTATAGTTCAAAGATACTAAAGATAAGATATTATGGTTTGGTCTTATTTTGTCAGCATAGCTTTCATAAATGTCTCCTTTATTTGTTT
Organism: Philaenus spumarius; assembly: GCA_018207615.1. Taxonomy (NCBI): domain Eukaryota; kingdom Metazoa; phylum Arthropoda; class Insecta; order Hemiptera; family Aphrophoridae; genus Philaenus; species Philaenus spumarius. The sequence goes on from JAGFPH010000146.1 coordinate 668,739, forward strand.
ACGTTTCGTATTAACGCGTGATGTGTTTACGTAATGTTTATGTAATTACTTCATAGCTAACATTAATTATACTAGACCACAGTAAAAACCAACTAGAAATGTAATTTACACTAACGCGTTGACCGATCCAAGTGAACAAAAATGTATAAAATTGTATGCTCTCATTTCCACAACAAATTAATAATTGTTAGTCTATTATATACAGTAAATATGCCTATATAATATCATAACAAATAAAAAGTGTAGGTTCTCTACCTTTAAATAAAATAAATAATTATGATACGTATTAAATAAAATGATTAGAAAATAATTTTATAAATACAAAGTGTAAGCTTGTAGACTTCAGTAATTGTGTACATTTTAATTTAATCGTGTCAAGTTTCATTTCCTGGAAAAGTTTCTTGTTTTAGCAAGGACCAAGTCTGGTTCAAACGGATACAACTAAACATTCCAAACGTATGGCCATAATTTTACTACATCTACATTTTACTTTATATACTGTAATATCTAATGTTATTTTAGAATTTTGTTTTAACATATTTTTAAAGTTTGTATTTCCTACTTATATACGGACACATTTGTGAGAAACATTTCATTTTCAAAGAAGTCATTAAATGATTTTAAAATAATGTATCATTGAGTAGCAGAGTGGCGCAGTTGTTAAAAACATGGTGTTTCTGTTTGCTACAATCAATTGGAACCATCAATCCAGCTACGCAACTTCACCGTCTTCATTAAACTTGCATGTTTTACACGTTAAATAAAAAACCTTCTAAGATGTCGAACTGTAAAAATTTGTCTTAAATGTTTTGTTCAATGATCACTATATACACTACTCCCCCCCCCCCCCCCCCCCCCCCCCCCCCCGTCATTATTAGTCTTAACTGGTATAAGTAAAGCAACAACAACAAATATAGGTGAACTGCTAGTAATATACAACTTTAAAGATATACAATTGTATTCTTTGTTTTAATACACTTAAAAATAAGTATAATCAAAAATATCGTTCTATATTTTCAGTTAGGTAGTAATCATTGATTGCTGTTAAGAAGAATCGTCTTTAGCAGTAAATCAACACTTGCAAACAGTTTAATCTGTTTGATCTATTATCACAGAAGAGAAGAAAATTTGAAATTTGTATTGGCTTACAACTTCGTCGCATATACTTAAAGTGAAATAAGTGAGTGATTATTTATTTATACTGGAAATGAGTTCATGCAATTTGTTATATGTAGTTAATGTAATAAGGATTCACCTATTTTTCTGACTTGTGGTTTCATCACCACGCCACAAAATTAGTCGATTCTCTGGATGAATGTCATCATAAAATTTATGAAATACACTTTAAAAATAACACAACACAATTGTTATACAAAAACACGGTCAACATAAGGTTTAAACACGACTTATGAAGTAATTACGTATATATAAAGAAAACTCTTAAAGACGAAACGTAAATGATAAAGTAGAAAAGATGACGACAAAAAGATTAACAGCGTCCAACTAACACAGCAAGGTAATAAAATACGGTACTGTCGCAAACCAAAACACGCTTTACAGTTGGCAGTTTCAATTGACTTTTAGTGTTGATTTGACGTCGTAATTGTTTAATATATCTGTAATAACTGTTAGGTTTGAACATAAAACCATTATCCATTGAATTCGTTGACTTTAGGAAAGTAATTATAAACTTCAAACATGACATAAGAACTTTTTATCAGAATATTTATTTGGACGGTCCCTTGACTATTTTGATTTGGTGTTCAAACAATGTGTATACTAAGGAAAGAATTAAACGAGTTTAGTTCGCGAAAGAATCACTATTTTAAGCAAGTTCTTTATTAAATTATTTATGTAGCCTACTGTTATATCTGTTTGAAATTTAATTTATTCCAAATTAATCTGATTATTCAAAAGCTATCCAATCATTTTTTGAAACCAATCACTAAAGTTTCTACTTTATCTTAAGTTGTAATAAAGGAGAAATGTTTTATTATTAGTCAAAATTGCGTACATTCATTCTAGATCCGGACGTTTTTGGCAACCGGTTCTAATCCTCATACTACTTTAGATTTATGTACTGTATTTTTGTTAAAAACACTTTCAGGCGACAGACGGATAATAAAGAGTTTCTACTACAACGTTTAAATAACAAATACTGTTTGTGTTTACTGGTAATTATTGAACTGTTGATTTTAATAATATACTTTATCCACACACTGTCACTCATTCGGCTAAACTGTTTTAAATTGTATTTTAGTTAGATTTATTATTTTCTCTGGCTAATTAGTTCCTGATTCAATTTTATGTTTAAAGTAGATATGAAGTAGTTTTCATAATACTAAATATTGTTTCAAATAAATAATGCATTTAAATATTTAGTCGTGCATATACATATACTTCTTTACTACTTCTAGCTAGTTTAAATTTTAATTTATTAGGCCTACAACAATGGTAAGTCCATTTACATTTTTGAAAGTTCAAGTTTTAACTCCCCAGACGAGTGGATTTATAAAAAAAACCTAGAAATAAAATCGTCGTAAATTTAGTGTATAATCCGGAAGCCTAGTAAATGACGAGGTTAACATAATGAATTTGAATTATAATTCCGTATTAAATAAGAGTCAATTTTTCAAAACTTACACGACAGGTTTTTTTAAATTCAAAAAATAGTTATGAAGTTCCCCCATTTTGAATGTTAATAGGAAAAATAAATTACGAGAAACCAATAGTAGGCCTACCCACGAAAAATATCCCTCAGTATGATGAACAAAAGAGTATTGTTAAATTATATAAAGTAGTGCAGGCGGGTAACCAGAAGTCGCGATTTAGGAAACAATATTTTAGATTACTAGTTATTATTGCTAAAATTGTACACACTTGTGCTTTTCTCGAGTTTTATTCTTATTTGACCTTCTAATTTTTGACGAGACGACATAAGTTTTAAATTAAGTTTAAAAACTGAAAACTTGTGCTTTATTTTTTTTTTTATAATACATTATGTTTTACTATATTTCACCGTATGATAGATAACGCAATAGGCGCTTTATAATACATTATTATGAACTTTTGAAGAAAAAAATAAGAAAATGGATTTGGCTTTAAATTTTCAGTTCGGTAGTAAACAGGCATTGAATAAATACATATTAGTAACGTTAAAATTTAATTTTAAAGTTGACTCACTAACCATTAAAATGTACTATCATATTCCTAACTATCTAGCTATTGCATATCTAGATACGACCCTTGTATAAAGTCAGAACATTGCATTACTTTAAACAGTCAATTTGCAACTAAAATAACTTGCCGAAATTCATACCTAGTTCGGCGGCATTCATATATTATATTATTGAAGTAACTCAAATTATAGTTGATTATGTAAACATTAAGTCAAACACTAACTCAATTTCAGTTATAAATTGTATTATAAATTCATTTATTTGTATTATTTGGTCACCCTTTTTCAAATTATCCTGTTCAAAAATATTGTTGAGTATTTTACATAAAGTATATTCTATTATTTCTAATATATATGTATTTAGTTATACAGCATTAATAAGAGTTTTGTTTATTGGTATACTGTATTGATAATGTATACTCACTTAGTTTTAGTTATGTATCCGCAGTGGAACGACGAACGATGCACGAAGTAAGACGGTTGCTTTCACTATCACAGTTAGCGGTGCTATTGGCAACAAGTTGGCAGTGAGAGGTAGGCCTAAACACCCCCACTCAACCACAAGGTAGCATCATGTACATTAGATCAAGTAAAGGATGTTCTGTTTCTGCACCAAGTGTACTGTCAAACATCTAACAAAAGTCTTGAATACAGATTTTAAGAAACATGCACACAGATAAAAGTAAACAATATTGATTTAAGTCATGCTTTTGAATGCTTAGCTCTACAATAAGAAACTATTTAATATACTGTATATCTATATAAACTTAGTTTATCTTAAAACCTGATTCTTCTTCTGTCTCTTGTTAATGTGTTTTATTGAAGTACAATCACAATACTTGGTAAACTCTTTAGCTTTATTCAGTGTCTCATACGAAAGACTCAATAAAATTAGTAAATACTGTGTTTGATTGTTTTTACATAAATAGTTCTACCAAGAAGTAACTTCGTTCAATATTATAACACGTATGCAAGAACTGTTGTATTGTTAAATACTAGTTTCAGAGTGCCAACTAACTATGCAAAATGTTACTCTGCAAATCTCTCAAGACGAATTTCAGAATTTTTTTGAAAATCCAGACTATTGTCTTATATGAAATAATTGTTAAAAAAAGTAACCAGTACAAATATAAAATTGGAAAATCTTCAAAACTCAAAAAATCCTTAAAATAAATATTCACAATAGAGCAACAAATTTTTTAACCAAGAAAATTTGAAATGTAGGACTTATAGATACTTAAAAAATCTTATTCAAAATGTGTATGATTGCCCAGGTAAACAATGAAAGCCTGAATTTGAAGTTATACCAACTTGGGTTTCTAAGTTTTAAAAAAGTTGAAATTATTTGCAAATTTTTAAATTAAAACTCTATACTTTTTAGAATATTTTGTAATCGTCGGGGACATATTGAATGTAAATTGAGATGATACAAACCAAAATAGCAACAACAAAAGTATGTGAACATTTGTTTAAAAACTTTAACTTATTATTTAATTAAACAAACAATTACTGAATAAATAACAAAATAGGACGATAGTAAAAGTACAAATAAGGATAAATCAGTTCTGAATATTGTATAAATAAAGACAAAGAGATGATAAACAGTGAAATTTAATAAAACAAAAGGAGCTAACTAAAAATATATCTGGATCTAGATTTATCACTTTAATTTGTTTAATTAAGGAAGATATCCCTGCTACAAATTACATCGGCGGCGTTTCAATACGCTTCGGACTGTAAATGTTTGAATCTGATTATGGACTATGGTTTTACGAAAGTTATTCCACTCCTCGTCCTCCATTTAGCCCGTGCAGCCTAGTCAATCTGTACATCCTCAGATGCAAAAGGTCGGGTAGTTCTGATTTTTTGGTATGTTGTATGTATAGGGGCACTATTTAAAATTCTAAGTTTTCGACCTTGGACGTGCTCCGCGCGCGCCACCGGCGCCGAAAAACCCAATATTTTTTGACCTTGTTCTAGTTTTTTCACATTTTGAGCATTATAAGGGCTGGTTTGACAAAATAAATTAACCAGTCCTTTTTTAAAGAACAGTAAATTTGCCACAATTTAAAACTAAAATCATCTTCCTGAGGATAATACTTTTTGAGTTACAGCCATTCAAAATTTGAGCAAATTTACAAAATTTTACAAAATCTTAGTTTTTACAAAGTATTTTGTTTTTTGCTGTGAAATAAGGGTTTCTCAGCAAAACTAATAAGGACTAACTTTAAAGTAGAGGAAAGTAGCTTTAATATGTGACTAAAATGGGGTTTCTACCATGAATGTAGCTTCTGAGATACAGCTGTTTGAATTTTGGGTACACTTCCAAGAAATAAATAATATGAAATGTAAAAAAAAAATTGTAATTGAAAATTTCAAGTTGTTGGTAGAAGTGTACAGTATTAAATTTAATCACATCAAATTACGTTTATTTTAAATGAAAGAGTTTATATTTATGAAAATAAAAAATATTACATTAAATACTGTTTGAGTTACAGCCATTCAAATTTTGAGTAAATTATTGAAAATTTTTAAAAATTGTTAGTTTTCAGAGAGTATTTGCGCTGTTTTACTGTTAAACTATAATTTTTCAGCAACATTTATAAGGACTAACTATAAATTAGAGAAATGTAACTTTAATCTGTGACAATGTGGTGTTTCTATCTTTAATAGCTTGTAAGGCATCGCGGTTAAAATGCTGCTAGTTTTACATAATATAATGTATCTTTCTACATTATAAGACTGGTGGATAGTCTGGAACAGAAGTATTGAAGGTGACAGAATATAAATACTATAGGTAGATGAGTCATCCTGGGTCATGGATTGTGACAGGTGTTCAAATGAAAAGGTTTGTTGACGGTTGTGAAGTGCGAAGAAGGGGATGTAGGCTCTGAACTCCCTTCCACAGAAACAGTTTGTGGGGTGGGTTAGTTCCAGATATTATTTATTATCTCTTATCTCTTGGTATTATTATCTCTGATCAACTGTTAGTTGTGTGCTGTCCTTTGTGCTTTAAATCACGCGTAGTTTTGGTAAATACAGTTTCGTAAAATTTCCACCTTGAATTTTAGGTTGTTATACATAATTGTAGTATTATTATGTGTTATACAGTTTACTAGTGTTTAAGTGATTTATAGCATGGTGTAACAAAGTGTTTTTTTAAGTGACTACAATATGTCATCAACTTCCAAGGGTTTAGTATAAAAATATTTTCCTGTAGAAAAAATCCTGTAGAATGGGGATGGGTGCAGTCTGAGCGTGGCCTCAGCCCAAAGAAAATGGAAAAAGACCCTGCCCCACAAACCCTCCTGAAATTCATTTCGTGTACCTGCAAGAAAGGATGTAGTAATTCGTGTGGATGTCGGAAAGCAGGACTGAAATGTTTATCAATATGTTCATTTTGCTGTGGTGAATAGTGTGACAATGTGTCAGAAATAGGACTAGACTTCATTTCTCCCGAAATTGAAACATTATGCGAACTGGAGGATGATGATAATGATGATGCAGAGAGTGTTTGTGTTGTTCCCCCTTTCAATGTGGACAAGTGTCAACCATCTGAGAAGGAAAAGGGCAGTGGATTAGAAAAAGAACTTACCTCAATCCCAGGTCCTTTAAAGAGGTGTCGGATATAATATTTAGGTATTTAATTATTTTATGTAACATTGAATGTAATTGAAAGGGAAAATTTGTAACAATTTATAAAATTTGGAAATGGCTTTGAAACATTTCCACCAACATAGGTATGATAGTCTCAACCAAAGAAGTAATAAAAAACTGAGCATTTTTGTAGGTCCACACAATTGCTAAACGGGCGATCGAGTGTATAATATGAAACCGGATTACCGCCACTACATGCCAGAGTAGTATTAAGTACCACAGCGAATATAAATTCATACTTCACTCTCTTTTTTTAGGTTGAAATAAATAAGAGTTTTTATACTTTGTCCATCCTGAATCATAAACTGTTTGTCCATGCAGTTCGCACGTAACATAAATATAAAATATTCATAAGACAATAATTTACTTTATTTCTTTTTCTAGAAATATTGGACGTACATGGTTATTAAAAGGTATATTATTCATACCTGAGTTGTGATACAAAATATGTTTTACTGTAAAATATATACAAATTCAACAAAAGTAAATTCAAAACGAACAAGTTATATCCAACTCTGCCAAAATATCCCCTACTCTGATTCAGAGATACGGTTAATGATCTAGATATGGCTGCATAAACCGAGTACTGTATTTAATGTATCTAACAAGAAATAATAACACTGGCGAATATGCTTTCTTTCAGTTTAAATGCTTGCCCAGTTGTTATTTGTTTGGATAAAACGAAGGCGCTCTCTCAAGATAAGTCACACTGTATTGTGTAACACCTGAACTATTTAACTAAAAATTCCACCATGTTGTATTGAGCGACCATCAGTACATTAATAATGTTGTGCTAAAGCTTCGCTGCTCAGTTGCGACAGGTCCCGCTAGTGCAAATTCCAAATTAAAACCAAACTGCTTCGCTATATTAACACCAATTTTAAAAGTATCATAAGAAATCTATTAAAACTCACCTAATGTGTACAAACAAAATTGTATACAGAACAATAAATGTAGCAAGCATATTTTTGCAATGTTGCAATCATTTGTTTGCTTTAAATGGGTTATACTCTTACAAAAACTTGATTTTTTCACCATTTGTTTAATTAACTTTGTATTTTAGAATCAGAATCAACAAACTGCATTCTATGGTTAGGCGGTTGAAGAACATAAAGTAGTTTCTCCTGTGGCTTTAGTAAATCCCGCTATAACGAATTTTACTCATTTGAGGAAGTAGTACTACTGTTAAAAAAATCGAAGTAATTTTCGTGCTTGACAATTTAATAGTCATCACTGCGTAATTACTTCACCAAGAAAAATAGTGGATAAAAAAAAGGTCGTTACACAGACGACGGCATACTCAAGGTAAGGAAACAATAAGGTCTCCTGGAAAATCGTGATCGATCATTTCCCAAGGTGTAAGGAAGTGCATGCATCTGGAAAATATTTATTTTACCTTCAAAACATCCTGCATCTTTGAAAATATAAAGAGAAAGCTCTTAGTATTTTGGAATATCTAAAACATCATCCGTTATGTAAATAATACAATAAATATAACAGCAAATTTGTTTGGATAAAATTGATTATGATTTGAAATATCCGTACCTCAATA
>JAGFPH010000146.1:682125-697694 GCA_018207615.1 Philaenus spumarius
TTGTTTGGATAAAATTGATTATGATTTGAAATATCCGTACCTCAATAAAAATTATTTTCTAATGCAGTATAATAAAGCTTTGCATGCATAATTTATGTAAGTATGTAAACAATCTTTTATGTTTTTGTTTCCTTAGTAAATGTTAAGTTAATTTCTATTTTTCTTTGTTCATATCTGTTAGGTATTTTAATTTTGCAGTACAAGTTTTACTTTAATTAGTTATTGTTCTTTCTAAGGAATTAACTCAAAAACTGCTGACCTAATTTAGATGCAACTTTTAATGATTGCTTCTAAATGGCAGTACCTGATCTCAGAATTGATAAAAAATATATAACTTGTGTTATTTGTGAAAACTGAATAAATTTAATTATATATAATCGAGATAAGGTTTATAAAGATACGTAATCACTGAACACAAACTAACTAATAAATGTAGTTTTTGTTTGGCCTAATTGCGTTAATTTTCAAAAATTAATAACTGTCTTTAACAGATAGATTGTTATAAGTTTATTTCCATTTTCAGTCTTGGTAATATAATACCAATAAAATGTACTACGTTTGAAATATACATTTTACTTTAAACCTAGAACCTTTATACAGCAGCAATACGTCGATAATATGTATGTCGTGTTGTCTTTTCAAGACATGTTGACACAAATGTTGCTTTCTATATACACACAGTATTATAACAGTAAATCTAATGAGGTGACTGAACACATCAAATTTAAAATCTCATTTTCTTCTCCTCTGTTTGTGAAATTTTTTAATGAAATATTATCCGTTCACAGTTGTTTTAAGATTAATATAGTGGCGTAAGCCATGTAATAATAGGTTTGAGTTACTCACGCACAGGGTTCCATGCCGTTTGCTGACTTAAAAGTGTTCCGGTCTTGAAGACTAGTTTGAGTAACTAAAAATAATAATAAAAGACAAAGTATATACAGCTGTTGACAGCATGTTTTATACGTCCTTTTTAGTGTTCATAATCTCACCAATAGCTTTCCATATTAGTACTATCTTTACAGTGCTAGAATGAAAGCAAAATACATTACCTTAGCTTTTTCCTAAATCATTAGATCAGCTATAGTCTGCTGTAATGTAAAATATAAGAGTAACTCTAACGTAGTTTTTTTCCGTAAATTGGAACTGCAGTACTTTTGGATATATAGGGGGGAAATTGAGAATTCGAAAATATCTTCGTAAAGCAGCAATCAAAACTCTCTAAAAACTATTTTTTTATATCTTTTAAAACGCCCTGTCAAATAATACCGCCCCAGCCCTACGGAGTATATCACAATATTTATGTTTTAAGATACCGTATATAAAACATTGGATTCTAAAATGTGTAGCCAAATACAGTAGTTCATACTAATGATCAGTATAAATATTCATCTCCGATTAAAATATTTGAGTGACAGACATAGAAACAAGCGAGTTTAAATATATCATGCAACTATTAAATTTAACAATCATATAACTAAAATTACTTGCAGATTAAATTTGAGTTGTTAATAGTTAAATTCAGTATATAATGCATATTGAATATCCGGAATTGTTATGTAAACACTATTTGAATCAAGTAACAAGTTAGGCGAAGTATGATTGAGGTTGAGTATATACGTTTGTAAGCCTGAGTTTTAATCACTACTTAGCTTCGACCTTTTAAGTTGCCTCGGCCACCATTGCAGCTGCACTGAAGTAAAAAAAACTTGACTTATTACTTCTAGGTGGTTTGTGTTATAACGTGTTCGTAGTCTTTGTTGTTCTTATAAAAATAATCTCTACTTAAAATATTGTGATTGCTGGCAAATTTTATTTTGCAGATTGCTCAGGTGAGTATCTGAAATATATTATATAATTGCTTAAAAACATTGCATTATAGATTTAAACTCGCACAACAGAAATATCGGTAGGACTACAACATAGTGTTAAACTAGTGAATTTGAACGGGGTAATTTCATGGTGTTTTCCGTTTTGATCGTTTTTTTGGGAACAAACGAGCTATAAAGTCGTGTAAAAAACAAAATGTGCTGAATAACTCGTCTCGAGACACATAGACGACCAATGTGTGTACCAAATCTGGTGTAAAATGTATATATAGGTGCGTTATTTTATATATGTTTTGAATGACACCATAAACGTGTTCTGTCGACCATGATCAATGCTCATTGACTACGCCCGACCATAGATCTCACCGTAATTGTCGTTGCTAAATAGCCCATCTTGCCTATGGAAATTCTCTGATATTTGCTGTACACATTTTATAGGTTATGTATTATTTATTTTACAAGATACACAAAAACTATAGCTATTCTTTTAAAGTAAAGTAAAAACAATGAAATAAAACTACCTTAAATTAACTAAAACCAACAGTTAATTATAAATAATAAGTTAAATTTCCCTCATTATATAATAAATAAAGGAAATCGTTTGATTATTTTTCACAAATTGGGCCAATATAATCAAATTAAGTACGATACACGATGTCAATTATGTATAAATAACTGGCTTTAAGGGATAGATTTATTCATCAAACCCCAGGACAAGTTTATATAATCTTTGTTTTTTAGTTTTCACAATGGGATAATAATAGGTTTTAGATCAGGTTTTTTTAAACAGTCAGTTTATACATTTAAAGTTCATTAAGGTTCTATTGTTAATGTCTCAATAAATATCATCCGGCTTTTTATCATTCAGCTGGCTACTGCAACACATTAGACAGGATAAGAAAGGGTTTGATTTATTCCCACGAACACTTTCTTAAAATAATACATTTATTTTACATTTACATTTTTAAAACATTATTCTTGATAGTATAAAATATTACACAATGTTTTAAATTGCAAAATAACTTCGGTGCCAATTAACGTTAGGGGTGTTAAATGGTTAAATGTTTAAATAAAATTAGAAAAAAATATTATAAAATATAAAGAACAAAATAGACCGGGCTCTAAGTAAATAATAAGTAGCTTATAATTCCAACCAAATAATCATTTAAAGTCGCAATAATGGTATAGTATCATACATTCAAATGTATACATTAGTACGATACATTCAAAGCTAACATTAATATTCTCACTTATTTATAATATTAATTCAATCTATTTACTATAACTCTTTCTCTATTAAACAATAATAATAAATTTAACAATGCCAAAACATGTAAGCTACATAAAATAAAAATACAGTTAAAATTGGTTTCGTATATTTATAAACTTACATTGCCTAAATCTTTCGGCAAAGAAAGTGATTCAGTGTTTCGCGGATCTCTGCGCAAATTAAATTGTCGTAAATAAATACTGTTATATTTTGTCAATTTAGCCTGAGATAAAGCGTAAAAGGTACATAAATATTTTGTTCAAACATATTTTCAGTAAAAAAATATATAATTAATATTAATTAATATTTACACACAGGCTGAAAAGGATTAAAAGTTTTACTGTTTTTATAACATTAAATTTGGTTAGTCATTTTGATTTACTGTGCACCAATGAATCGTATATTTGTTTTATAAGAAATAACTGTTACTTAAAAATTATAGTTCAGACGTGGTAAAAATAATTATTCTAATATTTTATAAATTAATGTTAATAACGAAATCAAAATTACATGCTGACCATGCACACATATGCAAAGTTAAGCACGAACATTCGAAGTTCATGTTCACGATCCTGCCAATATTATGTCATCGCATTATAGTATGCACGAGCTGCTACTTAAATTTGAAAGAAATGGTAATTTCATATTTGTTTTTAAATTGCATGTGCAATGATTTATATTCATTTTAAAAACTAATATTTTAATAAGCAAATGTGTATCGATGACAAACTAACTATGTACATTTTTTTAAGGGAAAAGACTATAAGAAATCAAAATGTCCGCGATAGCTCTTTTGTTGTTTTGGAAACATTCCCTTAAGTTACCTACCTAAATATTTTGTATACTTGCCATTCATAGGCTACCGATGCTCACACCATGTGCTATGAAGCTATTCCAACAATGTCCTTGTATGCCAACGAATACAACGTAAGGTTAAATGACTATTCATTAATAGACAGACGGAAAACCTCCATCAATAACCAGATCGAAAAAAGTAGGTAACTTTCATTGTTCTGTGTGGTTGTTGTAAAAACTATTAACTACACTTCCTGTAGAGGATACCTCATAACTAGTGCTCGGTAATCGCCCATGGTACTGCGTCTGTGTTTTCAGTGCAGTGTAGGTTAAAAAAGAAACCAAATGTAAAAGTTCCAGTAGCAAATTAAGTAGTTCTTCGAAATTAACAAAAGAAGTCAATACATATAATTTTAATTACAAAATCCTCATTCTTTAGTTTCAAACTTTAATAACCATTTTTCTGTAGTATCGCTTATCCTTTCACTTACTGCTATTTCGGGCTATTAAAACACTCATTTATATGTACAACGTAAAAATAGGCCTTTACAGTCAAGCTTTATGAACTCGGCTATAGTGAATCTAAATGCTTAAATATCGTTTAAGCAAATTAATTGTAAAATTAACAAACTTTTGAGTGTCATAGATCAGGGTTTCTTTAGATTAGATAGAACAAGTCTTACACACATTTTGAAAGGCTGGCTAAAAAGAGATTGAAGAAACTTTGCTTAACATTCAGAGGCCTTTGAGTTTGTAAAGCTGAACAACTAGTAAAGAGCTAGATTCTATCTAATAAAAAATGTGTTTGTTAGGAAATCTGAACAGATGAAAAACGTAATTACAGTCGAAGGAATACAACCGCTTTGAAAGTATGATTGAGACTATGTTGACCAAGAATTTATAAAATAGTTGAATAGCAGAGCAAAGTATGCTGGAGTCTAATTAATTATAATTGTGATTGTTGTGAAGAATAACTTGAAGGAAAGAAATGTAAAATAAATTACAGTTGGAAGACAAATGAGGAAGCGAAGTGTGTAGATCGGCCAACCAGATTTGTGTAAATCTGTCTCTAGACTCTAGAGGTTGGTTACAGCTAGATTTGACTTTGTATCAACCACAGTCAATTTGACCTAGGATTTGGACTTCATTACACGTCCTTAATATTTTTCAGATAATTCGTTTCAATATTACCAAGAACAACCCACGATGTTATTTTCCCTTTTAGTGCCAACGTCCTTATATAAGGACACCGAAATTATTGTTGAAAAATGCCAACTTCCGTAAAAAAATTTACTACGCTTTTATTTTTTATCAAATTTACTTAATATTACACCAAAATATTCTTAAAGAAACGTATATTACAGAAAAATATAGTTTTATATAGTATTCAATAATATCAATTGATTGTAGCGAAGATAAAGAAGGCTTTGACATTTACACATTAGCTGGTCGGTCGGGACTATTCCATACACAAAATAGTGTTTCCAAGTGTATTTTCAGTAGAAAATTTAGTGTGTTTGTGAAAATTTAGTTACTTTTTCTTGTGATATCAATAAAATTGTTTTGAGCAAAGAATTTTTTTCAAGTGTGATTAATCATGACAAATTTTTAAAAAAATGTTTGGAAAATATTGGTGAGTAGAATTATAAATATTTTAAAAAGTATTTTACAATTAAATAAAAGGCAATTTCATAAAATATAATTGTGTCAAATTTAGTTCTAAGCAATATTTTTAAAAAATTATCAAATTATGTGAAAAATCAGGATTTTTGTGTAGCTTTTTGTAAAACGGTACCAAATGGCTTAAAAAGGTCTGGCATTTTTCAGACGTTTGTTGAATTTTGATCCTGGCACTAAAAGGGAAAATAACATCAATAATAAATACAAATATTAAATCAATTATGGCCATAATTAATTATAAACAAACAACTTGAATAAAGAACGACCAACTAGGTCATTCAAGATGCGAGGTGACTGATTAAAAGTCCTGCTAAAAGGAGTTTTAGAGCATAATTGGCCTACATTTTCATTTTAATAAAAATTTAAAGTACGATAGTACAATAAAAATTAATACGTATATTTTTTTTTTTTAAACAATACGCACAAACAGCATACAATAAATAGAAATAATAATATTATAACTGTTAAAGAATACCATTTGTTCGTCTGGTAATTATCGGGACAAACTAAAGGGACATTTCTATTACTTTCAAGTAAAAATATTAGGATTTTTCTTCTTAGTACAATGTGTCCCCTGCACAGATTTAAGAGACGATCTTCTGAATCTTACTTCTAGATTCTAAGTCTATTAAAAGACGGTTAAACAGTTCAAGTTGTTGATGGAATTGTTAAAGCTATACTGTATACATAAATAAATGTTATGTTTCTTTGTCCTCTATAGAATCAAAAACTATTCGACCGATTTCACAGTTTATCCATATTAATGATAGGAGGGTTTAGATTATTGCAATTAGGCCTACTAGAATTTAAGAGGTTAAAATGTCGTTGTTACTAATACAATAAATATAAATTTAACTAGCTTCCTACAAGCTACAAGCTATAAAACTAAAATTGTGTAATATTACTCTTAATATAAAAACCCATCCACAATTAGATTAGGCCTAGCCTACTTAAGTCAAAGGGGTGAAATGCGATAACTACCGTTGAAATTAAGTAGCAATTCATAAACTTACTCTTTCTATATGTTCAAAAACTTCTCCACTAAATTCACCAAAAATTTCACATTTTGCACATAGTAGTAGCAGGATTGTTTAGAGAATATGGTTACAACAATCAAAGATATTAAAATGGGGTAGCTACCCCTATAACCTACAATAAATATAAATTTAACTAACTTCCTACAAGCTGTAAAGCTAAAATTGTGTAATATTATTGTGGCATCAAAAAAACAATTGTAAATTGATCACTTAAGTCAAAGTGATGAAATGGGATAACTATCCTTAAAATTAAATAATAATTAAAATGGCATTGATAGGCTACCCATACAAAATACATTACTTTAACATTATATTACCCGTATGTTTTATACACGCTCTACCACCTGCTCTGATCATAAGAATCTTGTTTTAACCACAAACCACTTCAAAATAAATTTTTCAATACACTCACTAAATTGTGTTTGTTAATTCAATCAAAATATATATTTATATACTCAAATCAAGTAATAGCAAAGCATTACTGAGATAGTTTGACTATTGTAGCTCGTGCATCACTAAAGATGGCGACTTTGTCATTGAAACGCGTTTGAGTTCATAAACGTATTAGTTGGACATTCTATGTTCAAGTTTGCAACATTATACATATATAGGCCTAATGTTAAAGTAACGTAATTTTTTCTATCAACTATACATAAATGTTTTAATTTTGAGATTACTAAAATACATTATACTTTAGCACACACAAAACCATAGGAAACCCCTCCTAAATATAAATCATATAATATCTAAACAGTTTTGTTATTTGGGGAATTTTATATTCTATGATTTTGATCATGTGTGCAAAATTTAGTATGCCATAAAACATACACCTTCTCGCCATTCGTATGATTCCATTGTTGAAACGTTTGACTACATTAATATTTGATTCTCCAGTACAAAGATATTGTGTATCCCCTACTGGTATACGAAAAGTAATGTCAAAGATTGCAAACTGTCACCAGTAGCAAGGTACCTGAGCGTAACTTTCAACTTATGGTGAGGTGTGATTGCAGGTCGCATTATTGTGTCTACTTTATAAATCAAAGGTCCAATAAATTTTTAAAAGTTCTTTAAAATTGTCCACGTTAAATCGTAAATGTCTTTTATACTCTATCGGGTCTTCATTTGCCAATTAATTCACGAAAAATAGTAGTACTTGCTCCAAGCGTGTCTCATCTACCCACCCAACTTCGACCCACACTCTAATTTTATCTAAAATGTCTTGAAGGAAATTAATCGTTCAAAATCGTAACACATTCGTCAGTTACTTCATTAGAAGCTTCAACAAATGCTTCGTCGGTATCTGAAATACTTAAAAACTTTAAAATGATACATAAGTAAATATATTTATCTGAATACTGCAATGACCTGTACTCCCACGGTGCTCACAGTATATTGACAAGTACTTTCTGTTTCTCTGGCTGCAACTACTTGCCCAATGTAAGTTATTCTTTCCAAGCAAGTAGTAACCCAGCCAGAACTTGCCGCAAGTAGTCTACTTGCTTATTCTACTTGCCCCGACTATAAAACGCTTAATTTACATCTCCAATACACGCGTCCGATAACTCTTCAAACAATGGTCAGTATTTTTTCCTAATAATACAAGTAGTAGTTGGCAGGAAGGGGAATCCCCATTCTTGACGTACAGGACTTAATTATAAGACTAATTATAAGGTGTCACAAAGTGGGCCTATAATTAGCCGTAAGTTATGAATTGATATAAAATATTCAGTTTTAGTGCTTTGGACATTTTATACTAAAACGACCTTCGTGAAGTAACAAACTTGACATTGCGTGATGAAAGAATATTATGTGAACATTCTTTTACAATATTATGAAGTGTCCGTCTTTTTTCATGAATTATTAATTCTAAAATGAAAAAATTAATTATATAAAGACAGACTTTGTTGTTATCATGCCATACTGTGGAAAATAAAAGTTATAAATAACTGTCAAGTGTTCAAACACATAAAACAAAAACACAATAGAATATATTTTATTCGGACAATTTTATAAGCCTACCTTATTACAAAATATGACCAGTGTCACTATGTTTACAATGTAAAACTTGACATAATTAACTTTCATTATAGGATGGATGTTTCCAAAATAGTATGACTTTGAACCCAAGCCTTGCATTGGACATAGAGACCAGCGCAGTATAATAAACAAGCGAGGCCGTGAGAAGGCACTAGGATTGAATGCAGTGATTATACAATCAGCAGTCAGCAGTGTCATTGTATAACTGACGACCTCGACTAGGCTTCTACTACACCAGTACACTCCTTTCCTTCACAACTATATTTTCGTGTTTATTCTTAAATATACATACAATTCTGGAAACAACATATTGCCAGGAGTTATCATATAGTTAGGCATATTAGCTACTTGTGCGCAGGCTACCAATTCCTTTATAAGTAGAAATACAATGATTCAGTTAAGATCCTAAACTGAGAAAGAAAGAAAAACTCTAGAACTATGAAGAGGCTTAGTTTTGATACCATTGGCTTTTTGGCGAGTCATTCTACTCCAACTAACTATAGACTGGAAATGATTTCTCCCGTGTTTCGGTTTCTTCGCAGGAAGGAAGACCTACTGAAGTATGTAGGGCGTTAATTAAGAAGTAAAATTAAATTTATGCATGTAAAATCAGCAGACAAATTGAGTAAAACTGGTACCATCGTAAAAATGTCGCTATTTACTTTATTTTGTAAATTAAAATCGTATTTTTTTTAAAAGTTTGTGTTAGTTTTTGATTGGCCTATTTTACATAATTATGGTCTTTTTAAGAAGAGGACCGCCATGAATGTTGAATGCAGGTAACCGTACTGCGACTAAAGACTATAAGTAGTTGGATCTTCAGGTTCTTTTTAATACTTGCATTTCTATTATATAAAATAACTTAATTAAACATACTGTGACTAAAGATTATAAGAAAGAACTTCAGGCTATATATATATATATTTTTTAATGTTTGCATTTCTGAATTTCTGTTATAATTATAAAATAACTTTGATGTTACTTAATGACAAATGTTTAAAAAAGTACAATTATTAAGTAATATGTGTTATTTTACTTCAATATATTATGTCAACAGTTTCGTTAGTTTTTGTTACTATGACTCTATATAAAATGTTTTAAGAGTGGCGGTCCTCTTCTTAAAAAGATACCAGAATTAAATTCTCTACAAGTTGTGTTTAGTAAATTTATGGGTTTATATCCATTTCACAAAGTTAATATACTAAACACCGAAAGAAAACATGTTAATAGGATCGAATTTTGCGTTCAGATATCTCCAAATTCACTGTAGTTACAGATCTGAGGCCTATTTTATTCAATTTGTCTGCTCATTTTACAAAAAACTAATAAGCCCCTGTGAAAAATTACAGACAATTAATTAGATAGGTAGGCCTACACATCTGAAATACATAATTTTAAAAAATACTATTTAAAAACAACAGACTTTATCTAGGCCTACCTAACTATGCAGACTGGGATTTTGAACTCGGTAAATGTGTACAATTATAAGTAAGTATTATAAAACTGTAGACTGTAGGCCTATTTGTTTCAATTTTGAATTTATATAAGTTATTATATATTTAAAGAAAATTAAAAATAGTATTTCATATTGATTAGATTCAAATGATTTAGAAATTATTAGTATTATAGTAAAGAAATGAATAATCAGATTTGTTATTCGAATGTTTCCGAAGTTAAACGAATAGGTATCTCTTCTTTAAATTTGTATAAACGAACAAATTGATGATACAAGGTTGTATTTATATACAGTTTATAACCTCAAAGCAAATCTTATAATGTATTATAGCATACATTAGTTATATAACTCAAATTTAAAAAAATTAACTTCACAAGAAATTATAATGATTGAAGTTGTAAACATACCCTCCAAGTATAATCTACGGTGGGTTTTGTTTAATTAAGAATATAACAGATGATGGTTGAAATCAGCTGTTATATTATATGTTACTCACGTACGTACGTATTTATGTATGTGCGTACGACCTACACTCGCTTTTATAGGAGTTGATAAATTAAATTTTACACAATAATTAACAACCTACATGTAGGTCTTCGTTTCTGCAGGGAATCTGAAACACAGACGAAATCTTTCGTCATCTGTTACTCTCTAACGAAGCATTTCCAAGCTATGTTTAAATTAACTTTTTTCATTATTTTTGCTAGTGGAATCAGCTCAGCAAGTGATCGGAACATTATGCGAATCGTCTTTATAATAGGCCACGAAGATTTCCTACCGAATAAGGGAGGGAACTTCTGAAATTTAATTCTTTCTTTCGACAAGGGTGCTTATTTGGGGAGGGGGGGGGTTGTATTTTTGAATACAGGTTTTATATAGGCGTCAATAGAAAGAAAATAAATATCGTACCTCTTAGAGGTTCTGCATAGTTGTAATTGATATTGTAAAAATAGCTTGTTTGTTTTAACTTGCCTATAATTTCCTTTCCAAGAATTCAAGTACAACCTTACCATTTTTAAAACGCAGGAAGGAAGCACTAGCTGTGCTTGGCCTACAAAGACTGCTTGTTGAGTTAAACCACGTAAGCGGCGGGAAACATGGTGTGTGTGTCTTACCGACAGTTTAGGGTAATTGTATCCCAAGCAAAATATCAATGCACAGCCTTACCTTGAAATTAAGGTCGGCTCCAAATTCGACTTACCAAAAATTTCGCCAAACATAATTAATTCAAGAATAAACTGTTGCATTGTTTATTCATTTGAGAATAGTTTTTATTCGAACAAACAAAAAACTTAAGTTAATGACTTCCAGTAACTGAATTTTACATTTCAATAATTAAACTGACTTTACATTATTCACGTTCATGTAGGCCTTGTCTGGCTAGATTGGGGGCCCCTGGGAATTTATCACCTCGTAGGCCTCTTACCGGAGGGTGTGGAATACCCCCTCAGTAGAGCGAAAAATTAGATGTACAGATTCCTCACGCTAGCAATGCACCCCAAGAGGGGAAGTAAGGCCCGGTCCCCACGCTGTGTTTGTTGTGTCCAACGTTACCAGTACAACCTCAATAAAAAAAAAAAATTGTAGTGTGCTTAAGACCACACGTTGGAAGTGATAACTTCTATGACCAATTTATATTTTTTTGTCCGTACTAATATTAGAGGAGGAGGAATAAGGATAAAATAATTTAAAACATTAATGACTTTGATGACTTTGGTATTTAATATACATATAACACAAATATCATATATATATATATACATACATACTATATCTCGAGCGGTGACGTTCGCGAGTTTGATGCTTTTTCCTCTCCCAATAAGAAGTGCTATGTAGTATATTCGCGTTGCGTACATACATATATATATATATATATATAATACATACTATATCTCGAGTGGTAACGGTCGCGAATTCAATGCTTTTTCCCCAAGCAAAAAGTGCCCAACGCCGCTAAAGAAGTTTTCACTTCAAAAAATAAACCTCTGTTCTATACTGTACAACCTAGTTTGTCACTGTAATGTAACGGCAAATAAAAGTGATAAACACATTTTTCTTAGTGAACAGGACGTGTAAAAATTAGTTGTTTTATTTATAAATATATAGCCTACAAGTGTCACAAAAAAAACCTTATCGTGCTATAATACAGGATCGGATTCTATGCATTATAATAAATTAAAATATTCAGAAACATTTTACGAATTCGGGTTAGTTTATTTTAGTTTTTTGTTAGTTTTTTATACTGGAAATATGTGAACCAAGGGTTGACAAATCTTTTGCGCATGTGTTAAAAATTAAGAGGAGAATGCGTTCTTGGAATCGACAAATAAAGAGAGCAGGAAGGCAGGAAGTATTTCCTGAGATACCCTTCCCGTTACATCATCCTATTTACTTTTCCCACACAAATTTCGTATGTGTATTAACTAACTTTAACCAATCTGGCGACTAACAATACAATGTTAAAACAATACACAAGCTAAAACTAACTTTAACCTAACTAAACTTTAAATACTACAGTATGATTAAAACAAGATAGTATTATGGTGTCATTAGATCTACGGAACAGCCAGGATCGCACCAAATCAATGTCAAACAAGCACCAAATGTATTCATTACAGGAATTACCTTCCTCCTGACTAAACAAAAGGTCGTACAGAAAATTGTTTCAAATAAAAAAGTTAATTCCACTAATTATCAACAACTTTCTCGCAGAAAGTTTTCTTTTTGCCTAAAAATACAAAAATTTCTCGCTTTGAACATTATTGTTGTCATCACTTTTATTTTATAAAAAACTTAATAAAATTTTGCATCACAGTTATAACATTTTATAATTTTATATGAAACAAAACCTTACTTATTTATAGATATTTGTCATAGTTTTCTCTAAAATGTGAAATACTTTTTTATAAAAAGGTTGTAAGCAAGTACTTAAAGTTATAAGAATGTGAGCGCTGTCTATTTCCTCAGTTAAATGTTATTTGTGGACCTATTTTTTTGTGGAATGGTTGTACCGCCAAGGCAGGTTTAAGGAGAAGTAGGCTGTAGAAGGGATGACTCGCCCATTAGGCCAAGTTCACTCCTAGTTTGCTCGAACTGTATAGGCCTATTATTCGTAAGAATGCTTTTAAGTGTAATTTGCACATTGCAGGAGTAATTTTTAAACATTTTTCGAAGTTTTGAAATCGAAAAAATCCTTTCTCACCTTCCTCAGTTGAACTATTATTAATGTAGGTTGTACCTTGATACACTTATCTTCAAAATCAAAAACTGACTGACTCGTAAGTGATCACAAATTTATTTATTACCCACGCTAAAACAAGGAAGACCTAATAAGTATTGTTCCCAAGGTCCATTTTCTAAATGCGCCAAATGTTTAGGAGCGGCAAGTTTCCAGACACGGAAATTTAAAAAAAAAAAAAATTGGAAAACGATTGACCCTAAAGGCCATCCCTGTAACTTCCCGCTAAGTTTAATTACAAAAGTATGATGAAAGTTTGATAAACACTATTTTTGGAAATTTTGAACTGCCATAACTTTTGAATGAATCAACCGATTTTTATGCGATTTGCGGCAATCGATGCAGTTTTTTAAGTCCATTGAAAGAATCAACAACAAAAATTTTTCAGATGAAAAGTTTCGGAGAAATTGAGGAAAAACACTTTTTTTATTTTCTTTCGTTCACGATATCTCGCAAATGTATCAACCGGTTTTTATGCGATTTGCGGCAATCGATGCAATTTTTTGAGTCCATTGAAAGAATCGACAACAAAAATTTTTCTGATGAAAAATTTTTGAGAAATTGAGAAAAAACACTTTTTTATTTTATTTCGTTCACGATATCTCACGAACGAATTAACCGATTTTGACCAGACTGGTAGCGATCGACGTCGCTTTTCAAGGTTAAAAGCTGATTAGATTTTGGAATTGATCGGTAAAGCCGTTTAAAAGTTATTCCAAAAAAACCTGATTTGGAAAAAATGTATTTCTTAGTTTTTTCGAAATTTCTCAGAACCTACCGGTCCGAATTAGTTGAAATTTTCAGGAAATCTAAGTTTAATGGAA
The DNA here is from genome assembly GCA_018207615.1 of Philaenus spumarius. Lineage (NCBI taxonomy): Eukaryota > Metazoa > Arthropoda > Insecta > Hemiptera > Aphrophoridae > Philaenus > Philaenus spumarius. The sequence continues at coordinate 696,295 of JAGFPH010000146.1, forward strand.
CTCTTTAGAACGCCGTAAGCTGGTCACATACTTACATACACACACATACATACAGACAGGGTGACACCCTCTCGGGAGTGGTCAGGGAAGATTCCTAGGACCTCAAAACGTCGAGATCTGATGAATACTCGACTTTCGAAAAACAGGGTGAAACCAATAACTTCCCGATTTTAGAAAATTTTCAATTTTCTTAGCGGGAAGTTAAAAATACTGAATATGTTTTAAAATATTGTACTTGCAGGCCGATTTTGTGTTAGGAGACGCACACAATTTCGAGTTTTTCTAGACCAAGGACTTATTTTATTTATCATTAATGTGTAGGCCTAGTGTACGATTTTTACAATTTGAATAGTTTTGAAGTACAATATTATAAGTTGAAATAATTTGAAATGTGTTATTTCTTAACTCATTTATTCAACCAAATATGTGACACATGAATTAGTCATGTCAAATAGAAATGAAACTTACAATGAAATTACACCGGCACAGATATTTTTTAATGTAGTATATTTTTAAAGTTCAGGTTAAAAAATCAAAAAGTTAAGTTAAATAAAAATGCAAGCAAAATTATTTTAATGATTTGAGCGGACAATTAATACTAATTAATTTTTAAAATACACTGACTTTTTTATTTAGTGATGCTATATTTTGGCGCCTATATTTTGGCAGGCTGGCGATGGACACTGATGAATTACTGGGCTATAGATTACAAGGGCTGGTCCACTCTGATGTTGACGCTCGCCGACTGTCCCAATCTTCCTCTCGCCCCCTCCTATATGACGTTACTTTGGTACCATGACACGCCGCGTAAGCACGGTTCGCCTTAGCTCTCACGTGTTGCAGACGATAACTCTTTAAAAAATAATGCAATACACGCAATCACCTAAATTATATGTTTACCAAGTTTGATGAATATTAAGTAATTATTTTGTTCAGTACAAGTGTTTAAAGAAGGTATATAATTCCGTGAGAGTTTCGCCTTTTGACGCATATTTAAAGCTAATTTTCTCAGAGAGGCATTCCTCAAATTTCTTGAAAGATTTATACAATGCACACAATCACCTATATTATAATATGTTTACCAAGTTTGTTTAATATTGAGTAATTATTTGGTTCAGTACAAGTGTTTAATGAAGGTATATAATTCCGTGAGAGTTTTGCCTTTTGACGCATATTTAAGGCTAATTTTCTCGGTGAGACATTCCACAAATTTCTTTAAAAATGTATACAATGCACACAATCATCTATATTATATGTTTACCAAGTTTGGTTAATATTGAGATATTATTTTGTTCAGTACAAGTGTTTAAAGAAGGTATATAATTTCGCGAGATTTTCGCCTTTTGACGCATTTTTATGGCTAATTTTCTCGAAGAGACATTCCACGAATTTCTTATAAA
>JAGFPH010000146.1:704027-757542 GCA_018207615.1 Philaenus spumarius
TAAAGCAATAGCGAAGCATTGCCGGGTCCACTAGTTATAAATAAAATGAAGTGCCAGTGCCCAATTTGACCAAAGATAATGTTAGCAATATTATATTGATAATTTATTGTAGCTTGACATTTGCATAGGTGTTGAAAACAAGTTATTCTTAAGAGCGTATTTTAATGTACACAAAGTGAGAAATATTTTTTACAATGGGGGAGGTTATAACCCCCAAAACCCCTCCTGGTTACGCCTATGCGTTAGAGTGAGCACACTTATACATAAAGTTACTTCCGGTCAAAAATTTGGTCTACTTCCGATCAATTTTTTTAGCTAACGAACTCATCCAAGCGTCTTAGAAAACAAACCTGTGTAATAAAATTTGGACCAAATCGGACATAAAAAGCGTCCGTTAGAGTGCACACGCCTATATACATGGTAATTCCAGTCAAAAATGTGGTCTACTTCTGGTCAATTTTTTTGGCTAATGAATTCGTCCAAGTGACTTAGACAACCAACGTGTGTACCAAATTTGGACCAAAATCGGACGTAAAATGCGTCCGTTAGAGTGCGCACACATACATACATATATATATATATATATGGTTTTCAATGACATCCTAAAACGTGTTCTGGGGACCATGATCGGTGCTTATTTGCTACTCCCGACCTTGGGTATTACCATAAGGGCCACAGCAATAGCTCATTTTTGCTATGGAAATTCGCTAATGATTCATTTACAAAATTACAATTACAATAATTTAAAAACAGTCTTAGGCAACTACTGTTGGCAACATACTATTATCTGGATCTTTTTACTCTGTGGAGGAGTTTATGTGCCATGATTTTGGGTTTAGCCCCCTATAAATAATCTGATCTCCTTTCACATGTTATTTTTTTAAAATTGTATTGATGTGTAAATATTTTAATTGATTATTATTATTGCCTATTCTGTGTTTTTAAAGATAATTATTTGTAAATTAGTTTTTAAATTATTTAATAATTGACATTTCTTATATGGTATATTGTACTATCTGCAAGAACAATAAAATGAAATGGTTTTAATAAAATTTTAATTTTATTGACACACATAAAACCATTGTAACTATGCCGTATTTGGTTATTATTGCATCTATGTGATTCTGTTTAAAATACAAAAAAGAGGAAAATTATATCATCACATGTTGCAATTAGGCAACTGAGTGACCTCTTGAGTGCCGCCTTTAGTGAGTGGTGGTGTGCATACGTTAGCGGAGGAGTGCTTAATCCTTTATAGTCCATATATACTTATATTCAGATACTTTGGCTTATAATTACCAAATACTCCATCGTGGCCTCTTCAGCATGTAGAAAAATAAAGTCATTTTTCATAAAGTCTTAAAGTCATAAAGTCTTTATCTGTATCAGACTGAAGATGCCAATATGGAGTATTTGGTAATTATAAGCCCCAATATCTGAAAATATAGATTTCTGGACTGATAGATAATGTGTGCATGTGCAATATATGAAACGAAACAAGTTTTTTAATTTTTACAGCGTCATTTTTTATGATTTGAACTGAATCTTAATAATAGGAGTGGTTTTGATTTTGGTAAATGTACATTTAAATTCTCTAAACGTATCTAAATAAGCCTGCAAGAAAAAGATTTTTCACCAAGAATGTGCACCTAAAATTGATCCTGTCATGTGTGTCTTATAATCCAGGACACATCGACTAATTATTTAAATAATTTTTGTCAAAGTCATTCATTTGAAGTTGCCAATTCATCTATAACCACGTTTTTGTCAAGTTTTGCATCTCTTTAAACTGTCATTTACATCAATGGCAGTAGGCTCTTGGGTTGTAGAAGATCTCAAACAATTTTTAATTTAGAGTAAACGCTTTCACAAGTAACCTAGGTACAAAGCATTGCCGTTACAAATTTCATAGTTACATACAAATTTGAGTTGTTAGTTCATGGACTTTTTAAAAGCATAAACTCTTTACCAGGACAACTCTCTCCCTGAATACGACTGTGAAAACCACTTAAATCTTAATTGTCACTATCTCCATTATTTGACATGTCAATATCTTCGTAGTTTTCAGTTCCGTTTTTACAACTGTAAAGTAGGTAGTAAGTTGCAAGATGATTCATCCAGTTCCTTGACCAGTTCTGACCTACTGCATTTTGTAATGGTGCAGATTTTCTGGTAAACTTGATTTGGCATTAATCATTTTCGTTTTCGTGGTGAAACGGTTGAAGTTCTGATTCTGATGAAGATTGATTTTGGTTCAACCAAGCTGTTATTGATCGAGAACATGTCTTTGCGGTTGCTTCTTTTCTTTTCTTCTCTGCACCACTTCTGTAATTTCGTTTCACTGTGGAATGTTTGGAAGTTGAGATAAACTCCAACCAATTAAAACACTAAACATTACTGCCAGCTGTCCCAGTGTTGCCACTTACAATTAGACTAAACTGAAATTAACCCACTCGTGTTACACTAATGTGTGGGGATTCCTAACTGTTGGTTTTTCTTAAAACGTAGGATAAAAATTTACTACTACTATTAGTTGTAGTTGTAAACTAATAACTGCATTACAGTAAACTCAAATAAAGTACCTAACTTCTTTCCAAACATAGTTTTTTCTCTTTGTGTTTCTGGGGCCTCTTTGCACGGGGGCCTTGGTGATCGTCAGGCTTGGTGATTAAAACCAGCTAAGTTATGTGTTATCCTAATAATAGTTTAATTGCTGTATTTTGTATTATATGTATATATTCATATATATACAGGGTGTTTACAAACTCCCTAGAAAAATTTTGTGTATTTGTTCCTTACGTCAAGACAATTAAAAAACGTCATATAAATATGAGTCTGACATGCCTCGTTTTCTGTCTGTCTGTCTGTTAGTGTTTTTTACAAATCCTTGTATATAATTCTGTAAGCGAAATTTTAGATTCAAAATTGTGGGAATTTGGTAAATCGGAGGATGATGGGAGGGGTATCAAATTAAAGGTATCGATTCAAGGAACAAGAGAAAATTATAAGTTTTTTCTAAAATAAAAAAATAAGGGGTTTTTGGGGTCCCCGAAAAACAAAAAATCCCCATAAGAAATACATGAGAATTTGAAAACATCTGCTTTGTTTACATTAAAACATTTGGTATTAAATAAATACATTAAAAACATAAAACAGCTGTTATGTAGTTTACATTAAAACATTTGGTATTAAATAAAATTAAAACAATAAAACAGCTGTTCTGTAAAATAATGAGATAGTTAATGTAAATTATATTGTTAAATAAAATCTGCTACTTATTAACCTACAAAAGATATAGGTTGACACACACATATAAGAGAAACCTTATAAGTGTGATTTTTGGAAGATTGCGTGGCTGTTCTATTAACTTTTCATACATTAATTATAATTTTCTTAATATTTTGCATAAATTCTATCATGTTATCAACTGGGGGAAGACCAGCAAGACATGGGAGGGTGTTCAGGAATGTAGCGGACAGATGTAATGCAGATCGTCGAGTGAGAGAGCAAAGAAATCCACAAGGGAACGTGTCATAGAACGACTACCCGCTTTCAGAAGACCTTTTGAAAATGAATTAATTGTTGTCTCATAGTTTAGGTCTTCTAAGCAAGACTTACAATCACTGTGGAGCATTTCATTTCGCAAGGAGGCCACAAATGGACATTTCAACGCATGTTGTTACGATGGACTAATTATTATGCCACAGCCACAAATAAATGACGAACTAAAAGAACTGCTGCATGATTCAAATTTCATAAAAAACATAAAGCAATATAACAGTATAATGGGTTTCGCATCTTTTTCTGCTACACAGAAAGATATTCCAGGAAACGGACCTTATTGTTTCAAAGTTCAAGGACAAATTCATCGATATATTTCTGACTTATTACGCCTAAATGGTGATTTACCCTCATATGGTCAATTGTATTTCATTGACACGTCAGTAGCAACTGATGTACGTCTGCAATGGAATGAAAATAAGAATTTAAAACAAGACACACTGACTAAGTTAACAAACATACTATCTGTTAACCCTTACGCTCAAACATACAAAAAACAGCTGATATAATTCAGCACCAGGAACAAAACCGCAGCCTAGAAATTCGTTTTATCGACAATATTCCAATGGATATGAGAAGATTCAATAAACCTAGCGCTGATGAAATAGCTGCAGTTTTCAGTTCCACTGACGGAGAGCCACCACAAAACCGTCATGTCGTAGTTCACCACCTACAAGGTGGACCCACACTGTTATCGGTTATGAGCCCTCACTGCGACCCAATGGTATATCCCCTTTTATTTCCCTTTGGAGGACCTGGATGGAATCCAAAATTAATTCACAATGGCCAAAAAAGACAAAGACAACGAGAAAGGCTAACAATGTTACAGTTTGCGTGTTACAGATTATCGATCCGTGAGGGGGTCTAACATATTTATTTATGCCTCAAAAAAAACTATTTCAACAGCTTGTTGTAGACATGAACAAACGAAGTCGATGCACGAGTCGAAGTCGAGCGATTAAACTACTTAAGAAACCATCAGTCAGAACTGCGAGTCGAGGATTACAAGGGTCTCCAAGATTTTGTATTGAACAGAGCTCAACTTAATAATTTTACTGCAGGTAAAATTGTTGTGCTACCATCTTCATTTGAAGGTAGCCCACGGAACATGATTCAAAGGTATCAAGACACCATGGCAATTGTTCAAAAGTTTGGTAAGCCAGATATTTTTTTGAAGTACTTTTGTCTCTTAATGCAAACGAAACCCCAACACATTGTCCTAACATTGTTTATAGGGTACTTAGAGGAAAACTAAATGAAATAAAAAGAGATGTATTGAAAAATAATGTTTTCGGAATGGTAAATGCATATGTTTATGTAATAGAATTCCAAAAACGTGGCCTGCCACATTGCCATATGCTATTGATTCTTGATGAAGGATCAAAGTTCCAAGAACCAGCTTAAATTGACCAATGCGTCTGTGTCGAACTACCAGATCCACAAGAATTTCCAACACTTCATAATATTGTCATAAGGCATATGATACACGGACCATGTGGTCAACTCAATAATAAATCTCCTTGCATGAAAAACAATTATTGCACTAAGAAATACCCAAAAGAGTTTCTAGAGGAAACTATAGAAAATAACAATGGATACCCCAACTACCGCCGAAGAAATAATGGAATATTTGCAAGGAAAGGTATCTACCAAGTTGATAATAGATATGTTGTCTCTTATAACAATTATATGTTATTTAAGTATAATGCACACATTAATGTACAAATTTGTTCCACAGTTCGTTCTGTAAACTATTTATTTAAGTATGTATATAAAGATTATAATTCTGCATGCATAGAATTTGTAAGTAATGTTAATCAACATAACAATGTGATAGTCTACGATGAAACTAAAAACTTTTCAAATATACGATATGTAAGTTCTCATGAGAGCATTTGGCGCCTAAATTCTAATGAGATGCATGAACTATTCGATTGGCAGTTCATGAAGAGTGTCATCATAACGTATATTTTAAACAAGGAAATGAACAGGCTGCACTCAATTCATCTGAAGAAAAGCATACAACTGATGAACTGATGAAAAGCATGGTTTGATTTAAACAACCGCGAATCAACTGCCCGCCAGTATTTATACAATGAAATTCCGCAACATTATCGGTTTGCAGGTAATGCGTAGATTCCTCGACAGAGAGGGGGTGGTAAAGATATAGGAAGGATGTATAATGTGGCACCTGATGATTCAAATAGGTTTTATTTACCCATATTGAAGTGAAAACTTCTATAGCGACATTGGGTATTTTTTTGTAGGGAGGTTAATCGCCGTTTCGCGTCACATCACGTAACGCAACATTTTCGCTTAGACCGGTGTGTTGATTATGTATACCCTCTTATACATATATATATATATACTTGTGTATAGTATAAAAAAAATATGAAGTACAAGGACCGATAACAATGCAATATTAATTTTTTGGGTGTAGTAAGTGAGCACTGATCATGGTCCCCAGAACACGATGTGATTTTCACCCCCTTCAAAACGTCGGATTGATTTGAAACTTTACACACTTATCAAGGGCCGATGACAATGCAATATTAATTTTGTTTGGTGTAGTAAGTGAGCACTGATCATGGGCCCCAGAAAACGTTTTCGGGTGTCATTAAAAACTTTATACACAGGGTGATTTACGATATACAAAAACTTCGGGAGCTCATTAAATTTATTGGGTGTACTAAGTGAGCACTGATCATGGTGCCCAGGCTAAAAAATAAGAAAATAAATAATAGTTTAAAAACTAAAAAATATGCTTTAAAAGCAAACCGAACTAAAAATTTTAAAATAATTGTACCTATTTTATTTCTTTATTAACCAGGAAATAAAATGTTAATAAAATCCAGTAGTTAATCAATATTCATTTTACACGCTCTAAAATTTGCATAGAAGTTTTCACTTCTATTGTGTGGTCATATGCACACCCAATTTTTTTTACTTCATGTTAAGGGTTGGCTTTAGTAAAACAGAAAGCAACCTGCGACTCCAGCGTAGCGGCGGTAGGTTATGCGGACATTGCACATCCTAAATCCATTTAAAACCCGCAATTGATCAAATAGCGTTTTTTCAAAAATACCAAACTCTTGAGGACAAAATTCTTCATCCGAATGGCTTGGTAATTTTTTGCTATAATTAATAGTTACAACGTAAAAAAATATTTAAAATCACCCTATAGCGGCGGTAGGTTACACGGACATTGCTCAGCCTAAATCCATTTAAAACCCGCAATTGTTCAAATAGCGTTTTAAAAAAATACCAAACTCTTGGGGACGAAATTCTTCATGCGAATGGCTTGGTAGTTTTTCGCTATAATTAATAGTGACAACATAAAAAAATATTAAAAATCAATGTTTTAAATTGTTAATAAATATTAAACAAAATGTTTTTCTTAGTTTTGGAAAAGCCATTTGCATGCATATTGGCCATACCTTTAAAATGACATATCGTTCATAATTATCTGATCAAAAATAAAGGAAGAATTTGGATTTTAATTTAACATTGGTCTTATAGTGTCAGCCAACATGGCCGACAGCTAGAGCCGACCCTTAAGGGTGCTACATCGTTTGAGGATTTACGGCACTATAATGGTACAACATATGATACTTTAAAAGAGGCAATTTTATCGCGTGGACTCCTTCAAAACGATCAAGAATGGCACCGTTAATTGGAGGAAGTACAGAATATACAAATGCCACATCAGCTCAGACAATTATTTGCATTCATTTGTTGTTTATGTGAACCAACGTCACCTTTAACATTATGGACTACCTTCAAACAGAAACTAACCGGAGATATGAATGACATTGATCCTCATGAAGCAGAAATGACATCATTACGACAAATCCAGAATATTCTGATAAAAAATGGATTCAACTGTACTAATCTCGGCCTACCAGTTCCACCTGAAGTCGCGATTGAAAACCCCACATACAATCTGCAGGAACAAGCTGCTTTGGGCGTAGACTTGTATAATAAGCTTAATTTTGAACATAAGATGGTCGTTGATCGAATCTTAAATGCAATATCTGGGGATATGGAAGAGAAACCATTCTTTTTAGAAGCTGCTGGGGGATGTGGAAAGACTTTCATATACTCATGTATTTTGAAAATAATCCGAGGTCGAGGCCAAATTGCCTTGGACTGGGATAGCAGCATTGGAGGCACTACACTACACCGTTTATTTGGCCTTCCTGTACCAGTACTAGAGGGTAGTACTATGAGGATCAATCAAGGCTAATTCCGATAAAGCTGCTATTCTAAGAGAAGCTTCTATAATTTATAATAGACGAGTCTTCGATGGTGCCTGCTGCAGCTGTTGATTGTATAGACCGTCTCCTAAAAGATGTAATGAAGTGTTTGGACCCAGTATATGGACAAATGCACATGGGTAGTAAAGTAGTCCTTTTTGGTGGTGATATTAGGCAGGTTTTGCCTGTGGTACCGTTGTCTGGTAGAATACAAATAATTGAATCTTGCATTCAAAGAAGCAGAGTTTGGAAATACAAAACACTCATCCATTTGAAAAAAAATATGCGCGTAAATGATGGTGAAAGATTATTTTCTAATTGGCTTCTTCAAATAGGCAATGGAACATTAATAAGTGACAGAGGATCAGATTCTATTAACATTCCTGAAGATTATATAATTTCAGAGAATTTACTGATCAGGCATGTCTTTGGCGACTCAATAAATGAGGAGATTGCTGGATGATATTGCAATCATGTAATAGTCTGTCCTTTGAATGAAAAATGCGATAGAATTAACGATGATGTTTTAAATTTAGTTGAAGGTGATTTCAAAGAGTATTGCAATGTAGATGAAGTGGTATCAGACGATCAAAGGGAGAAATTAAACATCCCAGTTGAGTATATAAATTCTATAATTCCTTCAGGAATGCCACCTCATAGACTAAAGTTAAAATGTGGTACAATTGTTATGCTAATAAGAAACATGAATATGGGTTCCGATTTAGTAAAATGGAGTGCGAATGTTGGTGTTGGAAATGTATGACAAATGTCTAAAACTAGAAGTAATAACAGGGTTTGGAAAAGGTATTGTAATTTTCTTACCAAAAATAAAAATAATTTCAACAGACCCTACCATGCCTTTCCATATGACAAGAGTACAATTTTCAATACGGATATCATTTGCTGTAGCAATTAATAAAGCTCAGGGTCAAACCTTTGATAAAATCGGCATTTACTTACCGTCACCAGTTTTCACACACGGCCAGCTATATGTGGCCTTTAGCCGAGTAAAAACACCACAAGATGTAAAAGTAGTAATCAAAAAGAACAGTGAACAATGAAAGGACAACTGTGGATTTTACACAAAGAATATTGTTTTCAAAGTTGTTTTGCTGTAATACTTTGTTTTAATAAATAAAGTTTTCAAAATGACTATATAGTTTATTTCAAGTTATGTATCAGTAACTGAACATAAATTAGGGGCTTTAGCCCCTACAAGCATCTAGTTATTTTATAACTGGAGTACTATTTTAGATAGAAACTTCTAATTTGACACGAACGTGTACCTTGGTAGGTCAAACAAGAGTATACAATTTCGTTACGATATCTAAAACAGTTTCAAGATGGCGGCCATTTAAAATCTTTGATGTTAAATTTCACAAAAACCGTAATTTGTATAAAAAAATGTTACCAGTAATAAAAAATGTAGAATTTTAAGACGAACAAAATCATACTTTATTTGTTACAATCGGATAGTAAATAACTGAGTAATGAAACATTTACCTAATTATGTAACAACTGTATACAGCAAATTGTTGTTTAGTGCAAATTTTGTATGGCATTTATTTCAGTAAATGTCTCATTACTCAGTTATTTATTATCCGATTGTAGCAAATAAAGTATGATTTTGTTCGTCTTAAAATTCTACATTTTTTATTACTGGTAACATTTTTTTATAAAAATTACGGTTTTTGTGAAATTTCATCAAAGATTTTAAATGGCCGCCATCTTGAAACTGTTTAAGATATCGTAACGAAATTTTACACTTGTTTGACCTACTAAGGTACACGCTCGTGCCAAATTTGAAGTTTCTATCTAAAATAGTACTCAAGTTATAAAATAATTTGTAAAAAACACAAACAAACAGACAGACAGAAAACTAGGCATGTCAGGCCCATATTTATATGACGTTTTTTGATTGTCTTGACCTAAGGAACAAATACACCAAATTTTTCCAGGGAGTTTGTAAACACCCTGTATATAGATTGAATTATGTAAATTTTGTTGTAATTAACTGTTATTTATTTATAATATTAGGGTGGAGTAGCTAGCTAATTTGGTAATCCCAGAGCCTCATTTCAAAATTTAACATTTCTTTATATATGACGTCACACAAATTTAATTTTTTTTTATACAAAAATATTCATATCTAGGCTATAATAAAAGTTTGCCAACAACAATAACAAAGTAAACTGTGTCACAACAGTTCCTTAGTATAGTACATTTTGTAACTGCATGTGCAAGTATATAATATTTATGTATTGTTAATTACAGATATCTGAATATGTACTTATTGCAATCATAAACTGTAAAAAGGAATTGTTCTAATAGTTATAAATATAATTTAAATAAAATTATAATAAGGGAGGAGTTTTTAACTTTGTATTTTATAATAAGGGCCTAACCCTGTTACAATAAAAGGGGGGAAATTTTAAATTGTTTGTAAATTAAGAGCATATACATATTTTGTTATTTAAGGGTGTATTACTTTAATCTAAGGGCATATAAATATTTGTTTATTAATAAACTTTATTCAATATTTAAGTTTTCTTTAAAGTTTACCTATTTATGTGACTGGTCGACCAGATTACCTTGGCAGTTGGTGAATTGTTCTTTATTTATAAAGGTAAGTTATACAATTTTTGCAATTTAGGTTTGGCATGACCAGTTCTTAATTTCATCTAGGCTGTGAATAGCAATACTCCATTATGCAGCTGTCTGCTTTATTAATGAGGAAATGAGGTTCTCAACTATACTAATGAGACTTGAGGCCCTGTGCTTAGAACTAGTATAAGGGTGTTTCAGAACTATCTGCAAATATTTTTAGGTATTGTGTATTAAATGTCCAAAAGTCTTTAACACAATAACAATTTAAAAAAATATATATTTAAAAAATAATGAATTCATTTTCAGTATCCAGGTCACTATGTCATAAGGATCCGACTACACAAAAATAATCAATATTTTCCAACCAAACAATTACTGACTGGATGGCCATTTAAATTATTGATGTTTAATATTTTGAAAACCAAACTTTACAAAATATTCTATACATAAAAAAGTTGTTTTTTTAATGTACAAATTTTACACTTTTTCTGTAGGTCAAAGGATAATCAAGTTCTGAAACAACGAATCAACCTACGTATTATCCAAATTTTGATTGCTTTATACAACTACTGATCAAGCCATACTTCGATGAGGGTGACGTGAGTAACTCCTCATCTATAGTTTGTAAGAATTGGGAAGGACTCTGAGTGATTAGTGAACCCTTACTACCACACAGACACGGGTGGGTCGCCTACCTGGCCTTCCCCGCTCGGGTTCCTACTGGGCATTCTACTTTAAGAAATATTTTTTAAAATTTCATTTTATAAGTTAAAACAATTATTACCATTGTTATCTATGTAAAATAACAAGAACAAAGAGTCCAAACACGACTTGCTTTCATCAACTTTAACAAATAAACGGCTATAAATACACAAATAGCACTCATTCATTAAAGTATTGTATTTTTAAACTTTTTACACATATTTACATGCTGTTAAAATTGTCATTGCCGTATGACAATATACATGTAAGTATAAAATAAGAAATAAATAGTTTAAATACAGAATACGCTGTAACTTAATTAATATAAATTTCCCTAATTAATAACTGTTACAATATGAAATCTACTAATTACTGTTCTTATAATATTTGTTATAATCTCATGTTCGTGTAAATACTGTTCTTATAATATTTGTTAAAATCTCATGTTCGTGTAAATACTGTTCTTATAATATTTGTTATAATCTCATGTTCGTGTAAATACTGTTCTTTGTTGTATGACGTATTATAAATTTAATGCATTGTTTTCTTATTCAAATTTCAATTTAGATCTACAAATGATCTACAAATGAAGATGTTTCTATAAACATAGAATTATATGTTTTTTTTATAGAATTATATTTGTTTGTATTGTTTCTAACTCCCTTGTAACCAAGATTTCATCTAAGTCAACTAATAACGAAACCTATCATTTTTTACACTTTATTAATTTAAATATTTTATTTGGAGTATACCTAACATTTTACAGTACTATTTAATTTATCCTCGGGTTCATGGTTAGACTGAGTTTAGTTTTATATACAGTACTTCAAAATCATTGTAATTATATTGTATTTGGTCTCAATTTGCTCAGAATTTTATGTAGATCATAAAAAAACTAAAACAAAAAGAAAAAATTTTGAAATCACAAAGTTGTCATTTTTTATTATGCTCTTGAGTGGGTGAATCATTGACTACCTGCGAGAGGTAGGTAGGACCTGTTGCGGCAATGCTGGCGAGTGTGCGTGCGTTGGTGGAAGGGATGTTAATCACTCAGAGTCCTTCCCAATTCTTACAAACTATAAATATTTACAGGGGGGCTTGTCACCAGATTAAAATTATCAGCAAATAAACCTAAGGAGTTAATAGACCAACAATTTTGTTTATTATTGAGAACTATTATTATGTTAATAATATAACATGTTATTAAGAAATATGCATAATGTAACCCATGGCCAATAGTAATGTGACCGCCGCTACGAAATAAAACTGAATAATTTTTGTAGCAAGCAGTGAAGATGACAGATCTGCCATATTGGCTCTCGACTAACATGCCTATCCACTGCATCTAAGTTTTTATTAAGATTTTCCTACAAATAATTATCCTATCGAAATTAGACTACAAGGCTGTTGGTACGCTGTAAAAACAAAGTCTCCAAAAATTTTAAGCTAGTAGTTACCGTACTTACCAAATTAGGAGAAATCAATGAGGCGAAGAACAAACACTACTTGTGTACTAACTACTCACAACTGACTATTTAACAGCGCTCTACCATCCATCTAGTGGATATTAAATGAAATAACGTTGGTTGAGACCGCTGCTAAGCAAAACTTGGAAGACAAGTTTTAAAAAATAATTTGTTTACCATCGTAAGTATTTTGGTTGGAAACTATTATTGACATGAATAAAAAACTCTCATGTAGTTACTTAGTTATTGGTTTAAGTGGTATTACCAGCATTGTTTATTTAAAAACAGGGATAGGAACATGTGACCGCTGTTCCAAGTGAAATTATAAAAATAATTATTTTATAACATAAATTTTTTTTTAAGTAGCTGGAATAACCTGTTTGTAATATAGGATGATGATGATGAGAAGAACATGGCTTTTATGTGGTATCACTGTCTTCATGACAGGCAGGCGCGGATACAGGGGGAGGGTCATGGGGATCATGACCCCCCCAAAACATTTTTTAAGGCTTGATTTATATGTTTGATTTAACCCTTCAAGTTCCAAATACACTAAACTGTCGTCTCAGTCCGCCGAGCAAGTGGCAGGCAGCATTGTATCGTTTGATTGTGTCGAATATTTCACCCACTATAAATCATCCAATCTCAATAAAACAAAAACGATTGGAAAGGAAATGTTTCAAACATTAATTTCTCTATCTACAAATTCGTTCTAAAACGTATATTTACATATTATGTAATCATCGTTTGTAATTGTAGTTGTCTAAAAAGATGACGCCGCGCAAGAAACAAAAAGAAAAGACTCAAAACTTTTCACTTTTCTAAGGCACATAATCGTTAGACAGACTTGTTTTGAAAAGAATATAAGATCACCTTTGGATTCGTCAAGATTTGAACTTTCTAACATTGTCTTCCAATTATTCGTCACTCTTATATTTTTTTAGATATGAAGTTTTCTGTAGACCCTTAAAAGATTTTACAGTTTTTCAACCAATGAGCAAGCATATTTTGTATACAAGCAAATCGATATACTTGTACATTGATGTTTATATGGATTTTAGTGTAAATTCTATATTTTCATTTGATATAAGGAAAACCTGATTTACTGTTCATGGGCTACAACTATAGGTCTTGTATGTGAAATATGTACCATTGCGCCGATTGTCTTAGCGCATTTAGCCCAGCCAATAGAGCAAAAAGAAGTCTAATTTTGTTATTAAATTTAACAGCAAGCGACATCAACAGTGACTTTAAGGGTCGCAAAGCAAAAACTGTCAGGCAAGGAGCTTTTGCGCATTTTGTATAAACAAAAATTACAGTACATTAGGACTTTTTAGGTTTTTCGTTAATATTATAAAAAATAATGAATGAATCACGATACTTCCAAAAAAACTACAAAAAGTTTTTTATAGACCCTGATTGGACCATTTTCCAATGAGAAAAGTCGGAAAAACGCTTAAAAACTACCATTTTTTAAAAGTTTATATCTTTGTTCATTTACAGTAAAAAGGGCATATTTTTCAGAAAATGATTGTTTATTACGTGTTCTTCAAACAGGAAGAAGATGAAATTTGTCGCATTAATAGTTTTTGTACAATTGCAGTATAAACAATGTAAGCCATAATCTTGCATGATGCGCCCAATTAACCTGAGTGGCCCGATTTAAGTAGACATTAAAATCGATAATTCGTATATCTGCGATTTTTTAATAAGATTGATAAAGTATAATAAAAATGCTTCAGAACATAGGGCGAAACGCGAAAATTTGCAGCCAACGCAGATAGTAAATTTACCAGAAGGCGGTAGTGACAGAAACAGCAGCCTGATGCGAGCATTTTCATTCTCTTTTCCTCAGCATTAAGCAAGATAATAGCCTAAATTGTTTATACTGCAATTGTGCAAAAACTATTAATGTGACAAATTTCATCTTCCGCCTCTCTGAAGTACACATACTAAACAATAATTTTCCAAAAGATCTGCCCTAAATATTGTAAATTGACAAAGATATGAACTTTTGAAAAATAGTAATTTTTAGGAGTTTTCCAACTTTTCTCAGTGAGAAATTGTCCGATCGAGGTTTTCAAAAACCTTTTTGTCGGTTTTTTTAATTCTCTACAAATGTTTCGTTGGAAGTATCGTGATCCTTGCATAAAATCAACAAACAGCCCAAAAATTCCAAATTGTTATTTTTGTTTATAAAAAATGCGCAAAAATTTCCTTGCCTGATAATTTTTGTATGTTATACACCTATGTGCTACCCTTAAAGCCACTGTAGATGTCGCTTTCTGAAATTCAATAACAATAAAAAATCTATTGGTTGGGCTAGTTAGTTTACGGAGCGCGCCGCTGTATGGAGTTGTATGACTTCAATAAGTGAGTGCTTGTGTTACGTTGTTTTAAATTTAGTGAATAAAAGTGGATATAATGATCGTGTTGTGGAGTTATGATTTTAGTAGCGTTCCTGTTAACTCTTTAATAATTAGGGTTTATTTTATTCTTTAATCTGCAAGAAACTCTTGCTCTTTCAAGAAAATATTTATGGCCTACAAATACATTTAAAAAAACTATTCCTTAGTGTTTATACATATTTTTTAATTCCCCAGACCCGTTGTTGTTAAATTATTGGTAATGTTGTTTTCGACTTCTTATGACCCCTTCCAAAATGAAATCCTGTATCCGCCTCTGATGGCAGGCCCACAAGAATGATCAGGTATCGTTTACATTTCTGGGACTATGGTTGGCCCCGGAATGACAACCGTGTAAGGAGGGTTAAGATGTCTTTATGTGGCCACAAAATTCCCCTCGCCAACTGTCGATTCTTCATTCCTTCTGATCCAAAGAAGATATAATGCACTTAAAGCTACATGTGACATTCAATTCAATAACTCCTTAATTTTCTTCCTTCCAAGTCCTATAGTTTTCAGAAAATTGTACATACTACTTTTAGATGGTAGTCTATGGACACCAACTACAAACAACTGAGGGCAAAAACCTTTCACTCTTGCAGCTGCTTCTAACTCATAGTATTTATTCTTCTTCTTTAAATGCTGCTGAGGTATATTAGTTTCCCAGGGTACAGTGAGTTCAATCATGATGAGCAGTTTTGCGCTCATAGAGAATATAATTTATAATACAAATTGTAAATTAAATTACATAATTTCAATAGTAAAGTCTCTAAGAACAGCAATTGTACCATTTAACTTTTATTGCTCATAAACATAAAATTCAATATTACAAATATTGTTGAGTACAATTTCTGCCAATCCTAGGATTGTCTTACGAGTTATATCCGTTGACGTATATTGGAAATACTTCTTCAATTAAAACTACTATGGCGCTATAGTAATCCCAGAATATGAACCATCTCAAACCATGTAAATGAATACTATAAAATTCAAAAGACAATGCTAGGATTGTACTCAACTTAGTTAGGTAGACCCTAGCAGTTACAACAGCTGTTAAAGCATTAAAAACATTTTTACTATACACACTTAGGCCTACAAACACAAATTAGCATGTGTAACTAACTGATAAGGTTTATAAGCTGTATAATTTAACTTGCAAGGTTATATTTATCCAATATTTAAGAAGTTAGTTGCCTTTAAGTGGTGGTGGATTATGGTCTAAGTTACTAGGAGTTCCAAAATCCTAAATGTATCACTGATGAAGACTGTTATGCATGAAGAGGTGAATAGAATAAAATAAACTTTATTTTAACTGTTATGCATGAAGCATGGAATAAAATAAACTTGAAAAAATAAAATGACTCATGCAGAAAAATTAAATAATTTATTTCAAATAAATAGATGAAATATTTACAACTAAAATAAATTATCAACAAAGTTCCTGGTAAAATATACATTTATACAAAATTTATCAAATCCAATAATTTAAGTAGAAAAAACTGCAAGTAGAAAAATATAATTTTATAAATATTTGTTGTGCTTCAATGCAATGAAACTTATTTCTTTCAAAAAGAAAAAATGTTTAAGTAAGCCGAAATTAGATACAAATTGTTTTTGTTGCATAAAAGTCAGTGTATATATACTAGAACTGGATATAAGGCAGTGAAGTAATCCTTTGGTCTTTTGTAGTACTTTTTCAACAAGTTAATAGTTTGAAGAAATATTCCACCTGTAAATTAACAAGACTATGTAAAGTAAAATTTGGATACAAGAAACTTCTAGGCGCAGGTCATATCTTTGTGATCTTAACCTGTTGAGGAGTAAAGATATTTTTTACTGTAACCTGCATTTTTGATCCCAAACTAGTAAAACTGTGTTTGTTCCCCCAATAGCCTCATGAGTATGATAGACATATCTGTATGTTCAAAACATTGTCATTAACCCTAGAACCGTAAGACGGTACATAATGTACCGTCACTCCAAAACATTTGTAACAAATGATTGTATTAAATATTTGACCAACTAAAAATCTTCCAATCTCAAAAAGATAAACACCATTGGAAAGGTAATGTTTCAAACTTTAATTTTTGTATTTACAATTTCTTTCTAAAACGTATATTTACATACATACGTAACCATCGTTGCAGTTTAATAGTTTTCTACAAATCAATCGGCGCCCGAATTTTCATACAAAACGTAACGAAATAACTCAACTTTCGTCAATCTCTACAGCCCGCTCAGTAGGTTTTCTTAGTTAAACCTATATATCAATGGATTCATCACATTTCCCTTATCCAAAACTTCCATCCAATCAAAAATCGGACAAATAGGTGGGAAGTTATGGAGTGGTTTGCATACCCTTGTAATTGGTCAGTTTTCCAACCAATAAACAGACTTACTTATTAAATGTGATATCTGTGTGACCACAATCTATTTTTAGAGATATTTTGGTATCTTTGTAAAGATAATGCAGAAGTTAAGCAGCAAACAATACAAAAGCACTTTCAAATATAAATTCTACTGACTTATATCTTTGTGCTTAGTTAATAGTCAGAAAAAAATGCGGTTCATTGCACTTTATAATTACTAACACATAAATAAATTTTAAAACCTCTGTTACATATGTAACTGTTAATACAGCAATGTTATTTATTTCTAAAAAAATCACAAACATAAAAATATGTTCCTTATTTAATGTTTTTAAATGTTCAATCACACTCCCAATTTTCAATTACCATATGTCTAGATTTTTTTGACATAACACATTTATAACATTTTCAACATCAATTTCTCTCTCTTTTAATATATTGTCTAAGGCCAGGCCAGGAATTGTGCTCCTCAGGTACGTCTTCAAACATCTTAAAAATGAAAAGCTCCTCTCTGCTGTTGCAGTGGTTACTGGCTCATAGCTCCAATACAAGGGTTAATTTGTTTGAATTCGAATTAGGACTAAAACCTACTTTTATAATACCGGTACATAACAATTATTATTAATTACTTCGGCTCGCATTAGAGTGCCGAAGTATTGAAATCATGCGGTATTTTTTGTATGTCTGTTTTCCTGTATACACGATATAAGCACTCACAGACGTCGTAGAAAACTTCTGATGATACCAAAATCTTCTTAATTTTATTGTAGAGAGTTGAAAAGCTTTTGAGCTTTCTAGTGAGAGTCGTAGCGCATCAGGGTCACGTCTTTGGGTAAACATTTTGAAATTATTGGGTAAAAATTATGAAAACACAGTATGGAGTATTGTTATATGTTTTTGGATATGGGAAAACTGATTTTAAGAGTTTAAAAGTCATAGCACGTCGACGTCATGTTTTTGGTCAACATTTTGAAAATATTGTGTCAACATTTTGAAAATTCTATGTGGGAATCGTTTCATATGTTTTTGGGTACGGGAAGACCAATTTTGAGGGTTAAAAAGTCGTAGTTTCAATTCGTGTGTTTTGTCCGGACGAGCCAAATTCTCGAAAAAGTGTTTCATCTCTTCACTAGTTTTACTGCTTAAATTATACTGTAAAATTAAAAGTAACAAAATCCGTCCATTTAAAGTAATGTAGGCCAAACTACCGCACAAAAATTATTTAATTTTCAGTTTTTCTAAAATTGTTTTATATATATATATATATTTTTTTGCCATGAGTCTGTTTTATCTAGTGTAAATTTAGTGGCCCAAGGGGGGGTGGCTTGAGCCCGTTAGCCCAAATGGTAGATCCGCCACTGCATACACATAAATATTACTAAAATTTCATATAGTCTAAGTACATACATTTTTATGATATACAAATACAGAAATAAAAACCAATATTTACCTCGAGCAATGCGTCATCAGGTAAGTCTGTCACATGTATAGCATTTTCTACTTTGTTTTTTCCAAATCGTGCTCTTATTGTATGTGGCCTTAAACGTCGAGCAATGTCCTATACATAATTAATAGTTATAATACTCTCAGTACAGAATTATTTAAATCTATAACAACATTTAACAGTAATTTATATCTTTTATATTAATTTTATTTATATAAAAATATAAGTGAAAATATAAGTTGATAAAATCTGAAAATGCAAGTATGCACCACAAATGTTATCTCTTTTTAATAGTTTGTATTAATAGAATTCATAAGACTTTAAGTCAGTTTCTCAAAGAACCAGTATGGGAGTCAGTATGGGAGTACTTTTTTAATTCCCATTCAACCCTTAATTATAATGAATTGTTAGAAACTATTATTTTGTTTTACCAACAACAAAATTCATTGACGAACATCAAATTACTCTAGAAGCTATTTGTATAGTTATTTATTTGGATATTTGATATCCACTATAGAAAATTTGAGTAGGCCTACTTTAGGTTGAGTTAAAGGAACAGCTAATTAATTCTAGTTAAAAAGTTTAACAAACTTGTTTGGATTGAATGGATTAAGACTGGTACTCTCGCTTAAAAGAATTTAACTATTGTACTAACTGAAGGCTCACTGTTTTGGTTTGAAAAGAATGGCTTAGCAAAAAAACATCCAAAACACCAAATCTTTTCTTTAATAGGGATATTTTGATCAGTAAAATATTCTAATAATTGGTCATTTTGTTTTCTAGTATTTTCAAATTGGGCTATTAGGAATGTTTTTATCCCATTTGGAATTGTAAATATTTAAGCAAGAAAATCACAATGCCAAATTTTCTGGGTGCATTATTTCTGTACAAATTATTTTTGCACAAAGCAGAAGTTTCTTTTAAAGGCTTATATATACCAATATTTAATTGAGACTTATTAAAATATTTTTTTCTGATGAGGTTTTTTAAAATATTTACTTCTCCTTAGTCAATATATATATATATATATATATATAACTTCACTGTGGTAATTTGAAGAGCCATCATTCATTTGAAGATAGAATATCTAGTCTTTGATGAGTAATTTGATGTTCGTCAATGAATTTTCTCATTGGTGAAACAAAATAATAGTTTTTTTAACAATTCATTATAGTTGGGCATTAAAAAAGTAGACTAACCTTTGCGCTGATACTACCATACCTTGCACAAAGGTCAATCTATATCTACAACATGCGTTCTGTTTGAGCTCTAACTAAATACTATATTGAGTTCATGTATTTGTCGGAGTAATAATTTGTAATATAACAATATTTAATAGACTATTAAGAGCCAACATATATAGGCCTAATGTAAGATAAAAATTGAGCTGCTTGTAGCATTTGTGTGTATTGACATAAATAATCAAAATTCCCTTTCATGTCCTGGTACTGCATTCTCTTATATATGTCAAACAATACTTAATACAATATTTGTTTTATTTCTGTAAAATATTTTGAAATCCAACATCAATAAATGTCAGTGAAATTATTAGATGAGTAAAATTTATTACTTTAAGTATGTAGAAAAATTACATGATACTTACAGGATCAGTAGGACCAACAAGTTCTCGAAAATTAATAGGCGTTTGATTATCTTCACCTGAAACTTCCAGGGCAACACAAGGACCAGATATCAGCTGTTCAACCATCATCTGCAAATATAAAAGCTTTTTATCTATACCTTACTGAATCTCTCATAAATGAGTGACCATTGTAATGACTTTGCAGATAATCCACCAATGATAAGCATTAACACTCTGCAGTCAGACAAACTGGAAAACTTCATTAGGACATACTATAACCATTTTTTTAAAATTATGATTACATCATGGCAGATGATTGAAATCAACTGTTATCATATTAGGTAAAGTTCTTACAAATAGCGTCATAATAGCTAAAAAAAAGCTACACTGTCTAAGTACTGTATTTAATTAATTCTTTAAGCCCTGGGCATTTGTGATAAACGTGCACTCTCTGGTACAGGTTTTAAAATCACAATTTCCACTACAATTTAATTTCTCTAAGTAACTATTTCCACTCAATTACATTTTCAGTTTTGTAAGTAAACTGTTACTTGTCAAATTATCCTTTGTAAAATATTAATTTATTTTACTCCATATATTCACTTTTACAATACCATTTTATGGTTATACTCTGACTGCTGACAAAAGAACAATTAATTTTGAAAGCAGTCACTTGTAAATCCAAAAGGTTCTACCCTCCTGCTACACATAAACGGTATATCAATGGTGTAGTGCGAACCTTTTAGCACTTGTTAGGAATTGCGGGTTTTTTATAAATTATACATTACAGAATACATCAAAGGTTGAGGAGTATACTACAGTAAGATTTTGGAAGACCTAATTCAAATAATAAAAAGAGGCAATGACTAAAGAATAGCAATTAGTGACAAATAATTAAAAATATTTTAATATTTATTTAAAGACAACACTACTAATATTTATAAATCTAAAAATGTTTAAAAGCATACATATTATTTTGTATGTATATAACTGAAAATAAATGCAATTAACTGGATAGTACGTACCATATACTCTGGAACAATTCCTTTATAAATTTCCAGAAATTCTTCTGCATTAGTTTGGTCCATGTAAAAAAGTTCCATTCCAGTTACTTTGTAGTTATTTTCTTCAATCATTGACACTATTTCCCCAAGTTTACCTGAAAAATTTTGCTATTGTAAATAAATCTTGGAGAAATAACAACATAAATATTTGTTCTACACTTTGATTGGTGTAAATTGTCTAAATAAGTATAAAACAAATAATTTCAAATTTAGGTTTAGATTATTTGATCCTTCAATATTAATATTCTCCAAATAAAATAGAAAATTGCTTTGTACAAGAGTGCTTACAGAACATTTTTCAATTATTTTTATTTCAAGGTAAAATTGCACTTGTTTTTAGGGTCCTTTATTTGTTATGCCGCCTGCCTGTCACAGCCTTATAAGTCCTTCATTCGATTAACTTTGTTGATGAAATCTTAGCTCTTAATATTCCTAAATTATAATAAATTCTCTCTATTGAATTTCTTTTACATTTGTTTTATTAAACATTTTTATATCTTTTTCAAATGAAATAAAATAGTCTCAAATAAGTAGAAATGATACTTCTATCTTATCTCGGGGTCTTATAGATGTGGGCTTATAAACTTAAATACAATTAATTTTAAAATAATCTTATATATACAAGCTATCATACATTTTTTTATTAATTAATTTATAAAGTCCTATTGTTCCTTTAGTTTATAATTTTACATATCATCAACATACACCTTTGTTATTGACCAAGCGTAAGCGAGGTCTCCGTTTTAACTCGACCGTTCGGCATTTCGTCTGTGTGTCTGTCTCACGATTACGGCCAAACGCCTTGACCGATTTTGATGATTTTTTGCATGAATGTTCCTTATTCCTAGGCCGAGCCATGTATATATAAGGTTTTTTTCCATTTTTCATTTTTAACCCCTTAAATAAAATAAAAATGGCGGCCAGACAGGTTCTCTCAGTGTAAGCTGTTTTCCAAAGCCAGTTTGTGGCTTAACCGTAAGTCGAATTTAAAAACTAATAACATTTTGCTAATAGCAAATTAAATTTTAAACAAAATTGTATTCTTGATTTTTTCCCGTATCTCTAACGGTAAGCTCACAAAATGGGCGTAAACTTCGAATTTGTTAAAAATCGTCCAAGTTTTTGTATTTCAACCATGTTTTTATACGTTTATTCTAAACTAATTCAAACGTGTTCCATAGATTTTTTGTAGATAAAGGTTTAAAGAACTCATACATGCCAGTAAAAAAATTATTGAAGTAAAATTAAGAAAGTTATTAGCTCAAGAAACAATCACGTTCAGTAACGAAAGGAGAATGTATAACTTTAGGCCTACATAAAAAGTAGTAAAAATTATTGTAATTTTTTTCATAAATGTAAAAAATTTTCGTAATTTAGTTCTAAATAGAATTGTATAAAAATATTTATCAATTTCAAATTTATTATTTTGAAAACACCAGTTTTTATGGTCCTACTACAAGACTGCTAACAAAACTAGGCCTGTTTTGAATAGTAATTCAGGAATATATCATTTGCCCAAAAATGACATATTATAAGAAAGTGTAGAGGACAAATCAAAGAATTGAACTGTATACGTGTAAATTATCATTGTAAATTTCATAAAAGTATTTGACTTAGCTTTATTTGAATTACAAAATGAAATGAAACAAATGAAACCTCGCGGCGATAAAGGACATACAAAAAATGACCGCAGCACACCGTGGGAAGTGTTGGTACATGGGTTGAGATCACTATCACGACGTTTTAACATCGTTTGTTTTCATTATTTCTAATATTGGAATATGATATGGAACTTAAGTTAACTTATGATACATTGTTAAGTTTGAGTTATTTAAGTATGTAAATATTTAATTGTATATTGTCCTTCTATAACGCGATATTTTTAGCTATCTTACGCATTATTAACCTAAATAAAGCACAATGCCCCTAAAAGAAAATCTTTAGCAGTTAAAGCTCAAGAAAAGAAATAAAAACGAGAACTAGAAATCCCGGAATCGCGGGAATTGTAAATAATGTTTCACTGGCTAAACCTTGTGCTTACTTCCTTACTGGCACACTATTTTTAACCTAAGCTCAAAACCACATTTGTTATTTCAACGAGCAAGGTCTACTGTTCACAGAACTACTAGTATAATATTAATCGAAAACTCAAAACTGCAAAACCAATAATTCAATAATAAAAATTAATTTTTACATTCCCTGGGTTCTACAAAATTTAAAATCACTGCCTGTTATATACTCTTCCGTACGATCTAATTTACTATGGAATCAAAATGCAATTTATTTCAACTTTTATTATATTTATCTTTACCCTAATGTCCAAAATGTTTTGTTTTGTAATATTTGTTATTTTTAATAATTATTTTTCATGAGGGTTTGTTCAAATTTAATTTTAAGTAATCATTTATTTTTATATAATTATATATACGAAATAAATCTAACAACACATTTTGTCACATTCCACTTTTGCCGTTCGTTCCCATGTCCAGTTTTCATAGTCCATAGTCCACAATAACATTAACAGTTCTGACTTATGAGGTCATTTAAAATCAACCGTAGGCTAGGCTATAAATTTACAATGTTTATTAATTTTAATTTAATATATATTTATGTTGAAAACTCATGCTTGGATTATTTAACTATTACTTATCATTAATAAAAGTTTGTTTTTTTTATTATTTCGCTATTCAAAAATCAGATCATTCCGTAATTAACCTAGGCTATTACATCATTCGCTTAACCTAAAAATCGTTACAAAATATAAAACTGAAGAGAAATTAAAACAATATTTTTAAGGCAATTGTGTATATTATACAGGTGACCAAAAAGTCCTACCCCCCCCCCCCTTAACTTTGGAATAAATGACCTTCGGGGTATCTCTATATGACACAGGGAGATGAATTTTGGTGTAACTGACTATTTCACCATTTACCTCAAAATGGGGGGTTGAAAGGATAATCATTTTAAAGGGCTTGATAAATGAAGAAGAATGGCAGAAATTATTATTAGAGGTCTCTATCTTAACCCTATAGAAAATGGCGGCCAGTCAAATTTTAAATATCCTATGTTAACACAATTTTAATTACATTACAATTACTATGTTTCAGTGGAAAGGAATAATGGTCCTTTGCACATTATTATTTAATAAAATCAAAGCGTCATTCAAAATCTACCCTCTCAACCACCAATTTTGGGGTAAGGGGTTAAATGGTCGGTTATACCAAAATTAATCTCCCTGATTTGTCATATAAAGATTTTTATTATTATTTATACGAAGCACATTTAATTATTTCTATTTGTTCTAAAGTTAAGGCGAGGGGGGGGGGACTTTTTTGGACACCCGGTATAATATAGAAAATTTTTAAAGAAAAATATATTGTCATATACGCTTCTAGTTTACTTTCGTTAAATAAGTCTTTAAATAGAATCAAATATATCTTATAACATTGAATTTTTGACATCTAAATCATAACACATGACGTTCTACTGCAATTTGAAAAATTGTCACCTTCTCACCAATAACTTGAAAAATTTAAAGTAACATTTAATAAATACTTTTAACAAAAATTAAAATGCTTGTTGAAATATTAAGTTTAAAAATACATGCAATATCGGTTTATCTTTTCATGTCCTAATTTGGTACATTTTGTTAAGTATCCTATATCTGAAAAAAATTTATGTAAAAATATCCTACCTTCAATTTTAAGAATTTGAGTAAGGCCTTTTATCATAAAAAAACTAATTATTTTTTTTTATGTGAAAAACTGTGGAGTCTTATTGCCAGAGAAATTTTAAAACAGTGTAGCCTACAGCTTTATACAAATTGCCGTCTAAATGTTCTTGTAGCAACCAAAAAAAGGCGGAACATGACAAAATTAAGATATTACGCAAAACTGAAATTTTTATTTGTTGTAATAAATATTTCATTTATCTCCAGAGTTTGATGCACAAGTATACATACAATGTTTTGCATTTCCCAAACTATTTGGGTCCTAATTTTTTTATATCTGAAGTAGCTATGAATCTTACTTTGTGCAATTTTTAAAATACAAAATAGTTTTAACATTTTTGCTTGTATGACCTCTAATTTTAAGTAATAAGGTTTCGCTATAGTATGTTAGTTACACCAAAAAGGATAAAATCATAAAAACCATAAAAAAATTACTTGGAGATGTACTAAAAACTTGATAAAATTATAAACAATAAATAACAAAAAACCGATACTTAAGTAAAAAGTGATTGTGCCTAAGAAGTTACTAATCTATATAATAAAAATGAATTGCTGTTTCTTTGAAATCGCATCAATTGAGAACTGCTGGACCAATTTGGCAATTTTTTGTTTTAAAATGTTCGTAATAGTCCGAACTAGGTTTTTATATAAAGAAAAATTTGAAAAGTTTCACGAAAAAGTTTCAAATTTGGAAAAAACTAAACAGCCTCTTTTGTATGGACTCAAGACCATAGCGATCAAAAACAGCTGTTCGTATAAAATGCTTAGTAACACATGTTTGTTTACATTCATTACCATAGCAACTTTAGCAAATTTATAATCAGTTTATTATTCTTCAAAACCAATAGCTTTTTAGATTAGATTGACAAATTAAAAGCAAACACAAACAAAAATCAATAAAACATGCTTAGGCCTACTATATTATAATTCAATTTAAACATTGGTTGTTACATATTATTATAAATAAAACAACTGTTATGGATCAAAAACTGAACATAATTTTAGGTTAGGCCTACAATGAACCAAAACACTTTTATTTGCAACCAATTTCTCTAATTTATAATCGGGTTATTATTCTTCAAAAACCAAAACAGCTTTTTTAGGTTAGATTGACAAACAACACAAACAAAAATCAACGAAAAATGCTTACTGTATTATAATTCAATTCAAACATCGGTTGTTACATATCTATTTACTTACATATATGCTGTTTAAAATATTGTTTATATAAATTGTTTATATAAATTGTTGACATAAACACCATTTGCAATTCAATAACTTAAGTCAAAAGAATGAAATTTGATAACTACCCTTAAAATTAAATAAAGCAATAGCGAAGCATTGCCGGGTCCACTAGTTCAATATAAATTGAAATAATACTTTTAATTTTTTATTTATTTAATAAAACATTTATACGTTTTCAATAACCTTTGCTCTGAAATCTCCTGACTTTTAGTTTTATGATGTAAATAATCTTGTATTTGCAGAACATGCTTGAAATGTACAACAAGACATTTAATAAGGGAAGAGTAGATTACTAGTGACTCATAATTCCTAGGATATATACAAAAGCAGACAAATATATTTATTATTAATTGTTTTTCTTAGCACTTTAACTTTTTTTATGGACTAATAAACGATGATGAATGGAATAATACAAGGAAAACACCATATTAATAGCTGGATTGGAACCTATGACAACCTGAACCAAGCCACAACCATCTGAGCTATTGCTATTCCCAATCATAATTACAATTAGATATATGGGATAAATAACACATAAATACAAATTACTTCAAATAAAATTACCTTCTTGAAATGCATGAGGTTTCACTACACAACAAGTACAGTTCTCAAATCTGGCACTTGCTTTAGGTGTGGACAAAGGCGACCTAAGACGAGGTTGAAAGAATAGTTCAGATTCCTAGATGAAATAAAATAAAGTAGTAAAAAATACATCAACTAAATTTCATTCAGATACAAATATTATTGAAATTAGAAGGCCTATAGTTTGGAAGTTATTACAGGATCACTCATTTATCTGTCACAGACGATTTTCTACTTTGCTGTAGAAATATTAAATTTGCTGTATTAAACAAATATACATATAGAATATAAACTTATTATATGCTAACTTAAATATATTCTAATAATCAGAATTCAAAAAATATTTTACTACGATTTTAATACTTTATTTAACCTGTGGTCAAAGTTTGGTACACAACTCAAAAACAATAGGGGATGCGGAATACTACCCCCCAGAAAACTACCCCCCCACGTGAAACGTGACGTCACGAAATCTGCCAACTCACCAACATGGGAGCCGTGTCCGTGACTGGAATACTACCCCCAACAGCAAAAGCGGGTCGCCGGAATACTACCCCCTGGAAAACCCCCCCCCCCCCCCCCAGCAGGTTCCTACAATTATACTGTTATCGGAAACATACTGTGACTAAACAGTTTAGGTTAGTCCTTTAGTTTTTTTTTTATTCTAATTATATAAAGTGATAATACAAACGCATCGAAACTTGAGTGTGCGTGACTGGAAAACTGCCCCCCCCCCCCGATCTCTGACGTCAAAATGACGTAGGAACCTGCTTGGGGGGGTAGTTTTCCGGGGGGTAGTATTCCGGCGACCCAAACAATACACTTTAAACTGGCAGGAGAGGCCGAATGACATCTGGCCTCCACAGCTGATATAACCAACATCTCTTTCCTATACTCTATTTGCACCAGACAAAATTATGTCATGTTGTAAATACGGTACGTCAAATGAGTGGCTGCCTGCAGCAAAAATGAAGTCTTTAACATTTGTATTATTGTTGATTCATTGTGCAGCTAATTTTCAAACTTTATTTGAAATGCCTGATGATATTATTTAGAGATGTTACATATTTTATTTATAATAAAACACTGGGGAAGCAAAACCTCTCTTCTGTTTGTAATATTATATACAAATTATTGCTATTATAATTGTTAAATTTTTATCTATAAAACAAGCGGAAACCTACCCTCTCAACATGTTCTGCAGTTTTTGCACCATGAACAGCATTACTTGTTTTATCTTTTCCAAACATAGCTCTAATACTGTTGGGTGCATCTGTCTTCGCTACTGCTGAATCTGTAGGTCCAACTAACTGAATGAATTTCTCTATTCCATTCTTGGCCATCATTTCTATTGCTATGACTGGCGCTGATGTCAAAAGATCTAACACAAAACTAAACACAATATTATATCAAACTTATTTTTTACTACCTATGTATGCTTATATAATCAATATTCTGAATTAAAATAGCATACTTACGGTAGAAAAGCTTCTCCTTTGTGTTCGGCATACAATTCTAAAACTTGTTCTTTAGTCATATTTGCCATTTTTAACTTTGATATTTTAAATCCATTACTACTTATAACTTCTAAAATCTTGCCCTTGTTGCTAAGCGCATCAGGTTTAATTAGTGCAAAAGTCCTATAAAAAATAGAAATTATTTGTAGGCTTTATTTTTTATTATAAAAGGCATTGTGTAATTAACAAGAACATTTTATATTAGGGATAATACACTGCTTCCCACTAGTAATGTAGTAAATTTCTGTGGCAAATTATCACTTAAATGTTTAACAGTGTACCAACATTAACCCTAGAACACAAGCATGAGTAAATACGTGTTGATCCGCCATTTTTGGGGCTGTCCCTTTCTTTCACAGCATTCTCCCCTCCCCTCCAAGAAGTGCTTCCCCCAGTCAGTCGGCCTCAAGGCAGTGTAGTAAACGGACCTGTAGCTCTTGCCTATTTAATTGTTCACCCGCTGTGCGTAAGTTTTACGTGGTGCTAGTGGTAAAAGAAAACTTTTATGCGTAAAGTTTACGTGGCAGTTGTGATACAAACCTTGTGATTAGACGTAGTTTTGACTTGTCCCTAGTGACATGAACACATTGTTAATTTGATATAGTTAGAAATTTTATATAAAAATGGATAGGCAAAACTATGTGGCAGATGGAAATATAGATGAATTGCTAGAGGAAGAAAAAAGTGGCGAAGATGTTGTAGAATATGAAGAGATATTTAATAATTTAATAGAGCTACCCACAAGTCGTTCCTCTCCCAAATTGTATTCGATTTGTGAATATAATTATAGCTCCCCAAAATTATAGAATAATTATTTATCTATGAAAACTTATTTAGTACAAAAAGGCTTATTAAAAACATTAATTATTTGAGATTTGGGGGGGGGGGTCATGACCCCCTTGTCCCCCCCCTCTGGGACCGCGCTTGAAACAAATGTTACCAAAAAGCATGACCCATTAATTATTATCATGTTTAGAAACAGTAAATTGGATTAACAACCTTGTTAATCTTTTTATTTTAGCTAAATAGTGAATATTTTGTGTGTGGGACGAAATTATAGTCCTTTCCCAATTTCCTAAATGGATTAATATATTATTGTATTTTATCAATTTAATGAAAGCATTTCACATTTTAAAACTAAGTCAACTTACACTATGTTAAAACTAAGTCCTCGATATTTCTGTAACACAAAAATGTTATCAAAATCGATCCACCTGTAGGCGATTTTGAAAACCTCATGCCTATACTATTATTATGTTTACTCTGTTATTTTTTTTTTCTTTATAAAAAAATGTTCAAACAGTAAAGTTGAATTTATGTTTAGTTTTAAGACATTTTTATTAGTAAAAAATTAAGAATTGTATTTGTATATTAAATTTAGAACAATCGTACTCAATATTTCATAGTTGTACTTTCCATTATGTTTACTACTATATTACTTTTTATCTTTATAACAAACTTTTTACACAGTAAAAGTTAAATGTATGTTTAGTCTTTGAAAAAATAAATAAATATACCTATTATTAAAAACATACAAAAAAATCAAAAAACAATCATAGTTTTTATTGTAACACCTTTAAAATAGAAAAAAGGTGTCTTTTTTTAGGAAACGCGTAAACTTGAAGTTGTTAGTAAAAAGCACCCATAAATAGCACTAATGTTCTAGGGTTAAAAAGTGAAAACTATACACATTTTTATAGAAATATGAAATATGCAAAAATATTACACTACATAACTACTACATAACTACAACTTTATTGCTTTAAAGTACAGTGTACATAAGCAAGATGTTGACCATTTACAAAAATAACATATTTCATGACATTGTTCGTTCTTTTCCTTAGTTTACTCTAATTAAAAACTTGTTTGGTGTATTTATGATACTTACAAAATTATTTCAATATAACTATAACACGAAACACAATTTCAGATACTGAAATAACACAAAATTATACAAACAACAACAATATCAGTACATTTACACATGAGTTAGTTATTTGAAGATATTTACTAAACTAATTTATTACATTAAATTCAAAATGGATTTCCTAAGTTTTAGGCTATACACAACAAAAAGGTAGACATTTTTCATGGCCTGTACTGAGTTTGAAGTTAAAATTGACTCTATATTATATAAATGATGCATACAATTGGAATTGTTTAAATATTTACTTCTAAAAAGATTATACCCTTCACATTCCAACAAAAGGTGAGTTATAGTGTCATTTCCTGTTACACATATTAACTAATAGTTATGTTATTAACCATAATTATGGTGTTAATAGTGTAAAAATATTACACTATTAACACCATAAAATCTGCCTAAAACAACTATTTTTATTAATACTGCATTTTATAAACCAAATTGGATAATCACCATTGATCAACATTTATGATAGTGATTTATCAACATGATAGTGAAATTGTTCCCAAATAATACCAAAAAGGAGAATTTTAAATACTTTACCTGTATTATTAACCTCAATTATAAGAACATGTGATATAATAGAACACTAAATACCTTTTCTTAGGAAATGAAAGACATATAACAACATTTCATATCTTAACAATATTCAACCAAACTAACAAATGACATTTATTTAATAGGCGTAAAATCTTTGAGATTATCATCATTTGGAAATGGAAAACAACAATACCATAAATAGGTCATTCCGTGTCAGCAAGTGATTTTATCTCACTACTCAAGAAGGTAGCCTTTACATAGAATTTGTATATACCCGGCAATGCTTCTCTACTGCTTGATTCGAGTATATAAATATATATAATATTTAGATTAAAATAACATACACAATTTAGTGAGTGTATTGAAAAATTAATTTTGAAGTGTCTTGTGATTAAAATAAGATTCTTATTGTCAGGGAATGGGGTAGAGTACATATTAGTATTTCATGTTAATAAAATTTATTTTATATGGGTATCTGTCCCATTTTAAATTATTATTTAATTTTAAGGGTAGTTATCCCATTTCATTATTTTGACTTAAGTAATCGAATTGCAAATAGTTTTTTATATCACATAAGAATAATATTACACAATTTTAGCTTTATAGCTTTGTAGGAAGATAGTTAAATTTATATGTATTGTATAGGGGTAGTTACCTCATTTTAATTATCTTTGATTGCAATGACCATATTCTCTAAACACTCCTGGTACTAATACTTTTAGAATCTTGATAATTCCAGCTAATGGGGATGCCTGTACCTCAAACTATAAAACACTCGGAATATGCGGAGAAATTGACAAACATAAAGAATAATATACTTTTAAATGTTTTAATTAGTCAAAATATTAGAACATTTAACAGTAGAAAATGTTTTGATTTATCTCTATTTATTATCTCCATTTCCCTAAAGATACTTCCCGTAAATGGTTACAGGTACTTCATTGTAAATGGTTTTTTATATCCCTTAAGAATAATGTTACACGATTTTAGCTTTATAGCTTGTAGGAAGTTAGTTAAATTTATATGTATTGTATAGGGGTAGCTACCTCATTTTAATTATCTTTGATTGAAATGACCATATTCTCTAAACACTCCTGGCATTAATATGGATAGACTGACATTTTAGGTAAAATCAGTCGAATAGGTTTTGAATTAAGGGGGAGCTACCCTGTCCGCCATATTGAATCTGATTCCCATAAGAGCAATGCTACAGAATAAGTCATTTTTCCCGTTAATTCGTGGAATAAATTTAAAAATTTGGTTTCATTTTGAAGTACTGTCATATGCGGATGTTGATTGCCGAATACATTTTCAAAAACCGTGTTATTGTTTTCATAAACGTATGATATAAATAGTAAAAAATAGTAAATTTTATTAATTTTTTAGTCAGTTGCAAAAAGAGATATTGCAAAAAACCTTAGCAATCAACACAAACAATCTATTTTACTTTAAGAAAAAAAATACAGCTTTCGTTTTTTGACAAAAACAACACAAAAATATGCTTAATAGTGAAGGTATGTTTTGGTTATTTAACATTGAAATTGGTACCCAACTTCGCCATTTTGAATTTAGAGAGCCGAGCCTTAATAGAAAGACAAAGAAACATTCATTTGTATACATATATAGATGAGAAAAGTTCCAATTTTTACTATATTAAATCTACCTGTTTTGAATTGTAGCCCATATAAGTTTCCAAATATTTTCAAAGATGCTTGTACAGAAAATGTTTAAGTTAAGATTATAGCTCTCTTAGTAAAGATAAAACTGGGAAATATAATTTTTTTTCAGCATTTTATATGGCCTTTCATTATGACATGCAGTACAACATAGGTCAAGAAAAAGGCTTTATTTAAAATTCAAACTCAAAAATGTTATTTTGGATATAACAAAAAGTGCATTTTTGAAAATATTAAAAAAATATAGTACAGCAGCTAGAGTTTTAAACTAGTTCAGCAAGTATGTAAGTGGGACAATAATAGATTCATAGCTTTTAAAATTTTATTAGGGACAGTGAATAGTTTAATAATAAATAATAGTATTATAAAACATGTAATGGGGCTGAGGCATAGTAAATATGGATTGATTTAAATAATGTAATATATTGCCATTAATACATATTTAATTTTCATTTAATATAATATAAATGTAATGGCAAGTAACAATCTTGTCCTTGTTCAAATACACTAAGGCTAATTTGTTTGTATGACTTTAAATTCTGAAATTCAGTATATTCTTCCTTTTATTGAAATTGGGTTCACTTCGCAAAGAAAATATTTAAAGATAAGACATCTATCTAGGGTGATGACATAGTGATGGGACAACTGGTTGGAAGAAAGTACTTTTGAATTCATCTTTATCTTTAGATAAAACAAATGCTATAATCTCAATTTAAAACTTTTCAGTATGTAAAGGCAAGGTTGACCAATTTTCAGAAACTTTAAATAGATGTAATTCCAAACAAGTTTATATTTTAAAATAAAATTTGTTATTTTTTCATATTCTATATGAAAGCTACCTCCATGCCAAATTTCATCAAAATCTGAGATGCTGAGGTAATAATTTTTTTTAAATGTTTTGATTTGACATGGAATGTCAAACTCTCTTGACCTGATGATCCATAGTTCAACTAAACACTGAATATCCAACACAAACAGAATATGTAATACAATAAAACCCTGATTAACCGAACTAAAGGGGGGGAAGCGTTTCGGATAACAATTTTTTCGGTTAGGCCATGAACATCTAACACTACAGTTTTGAAAGTTTTTGAAGGTCAAACGAATTCAAAAATCTCTTTGTAGGCTACACTTATGTTCTTTATTTATGTTAAAATTACATTTTTAGGATCACGGTACATCAATATACTCATTTAAAAAACTCACACACCAAACATGTCTGTCTAGCTACCTATCTCTTGTGCTCTCTCTCTCTCTCCTTTGATGGTTTTGTATAGCCCGTCTCAAAATTATTTTACAGTGAACAGTTTTAGTAGGCCTACAATTCGATATTTGCAATAGTGTTGAGCCCGCATAGTCCAGTCAAATCATCTTCGGTCGTGCTTGTTTTAGGAAAAAAGTATAGAAGTTTTTTCTCACTCATTGTATATGTTTTTTTATGTCCTGAATCTGAATTTCAACTTTGCTAGGTTCTTCCCACGGATATTGCTTCATAACAAAAATCACAAAACACCTCAAAATGTTCGACACTTTTTCAGTTTTTGCAAAAAGTCATAAAAGTGTGCACTTTTTGAGATAGACCATTGTTTACACAAATAAAGTACATTAAATTTCCTACAAAAAGCACCAATCAAATATATATTTTGGTTGAACAGTTTGGCCGCTAGAGCGCGCTGAAAAATGGCCAAAATCTCCTTCTTTGTGGAAGCCCAGTTTTCTTTTTAGTTTTTCGCTTGTAACTCAAAAACTATGTTTGTAATTGCAAAAATCTTGAATTCTATTGAAACTGCATTAACCTTTACGCATTTCTTTACATTTTACATTGAGTGCGTAAATCGACTTTAGTCCATGACCTCAGAAAAACATTTCTGTAACTTCTTTAGTCGACTTTATTCACTATAGACTCCGTAATGTGCTGCACTCTGGAAAATATTTTAACTTAGTTTGTTCACAGTTGTACCATTAATGTGCTTGATACTAAGGTTTGTTTAGTGTTCGTTTTCAAGTGATTTTTAGTTCATTCAGTTTAAAATTATTATTTATTTATGAGTATAAATAACTTTTAAAACTAAATCATAATAAATATAGATATAAAGTTTTCTTTCAATAGTTTTAGTGTTACTTTTATAATTTTCGTGTAATGATATTGGTGAGTCTAGACTCTATCATTTTTGTAGGTTATAATTACTAAGTTATAAATTATTTGTTATGGATATATCGGGGTAAGTTAGAAAATAAATGTATATACAGTAGACCCTCAAAAATCTGGACTAATGGGGCGGATGGCCGATCTGGATTCCGAAAAATCCGTATTTCCAGGAGTCGGCATAAGTTGGCCGTGCGGCCGATAAGAGCGATGGTAAGCCGCACATCGGTGATCGAAAAGGAGGAAGGGTGGACGAGGAAAAGTAAAAATTTTTTTCTTGGAAAAGGCCACCTCTGTTAGGGAGGGAGACAAACAATACTCTGCTACTTGCAAAGTGGAAGTATGAGTCATTTTATTTTAGGGGGTCTCAAGCAATTATGCTGTATTGAGTCGATGTTAGAATCGCAAAATTTTTAATTTCTATAACAAAAATCAGCAATGAATTTGGTTCATATGTTAAAAATATATGTACAGTGACCATAATATAATATGAAATATAACTGACCACTACATCTTATAGCCTAAAAATTTGCTTTTAATTTGGTTCATAAGTTATAAATATATTTGTACAGTATCATATGTTTAACAAATGTGGTGATCTTTTTACATTTTTTATATTTGGATTATTGATTGTAAGCTATGATTGTAAGTTAAGTCGAAGAACAAATTTAGTTAAAAACTAATTTTTTAAACAAAAAGATATCCACATTCGGACTGTCCTAACCTTTAAAATGACTCATTCAAAATAATTTTCTGATCATTATTACTTTAGTAATCTTATTACCCGTTTAACATTGCTCTTACGCGAGTTGAAATCTAAGATGGTGGCTGGGTCTGCCGAGCCTTAAGGTGTAGGCCTACTTCAGGATATTATGTGGTCATGCCTGTATAGTAGATGTTGTGAAAGGAAAACTAGATACTATTAACAGAAACTAAAAATGTAATCAATTATTGGAAGCTTTCCAGTAAGGAAAAATACTAACATTAACATGCTTTACATAGACGAAATCAACTCTTGTTTGTTCAAATCAGGGTTTATTGTTAACAGGAGCTTCTTTGTATGCTTAGTAAAGTAACATGTGATTTTAAAATAATATCTACCTATTTTATGTTATTCAGAGTACCAACGAACTATCATGGCTTAAAACTCAAGTTTTTAATGTATATACTACACAAATTAATGGGAAAATGATACTTAAAAAAAGACTTACTACACCTATTAAGTAAGGTTTGACATCTTTCACCATCCCGAGTAAAACTACATATTACTAGACATGACATACATACCTTGAACATACATCATAAATATATATCAGGAAACATCTAGTAACAATAGTAGTTTTGGTGGACAATAACCAAAAGTGTCGACTTTATGAACAGGTCCAAGAGTCTGCAAGACATGTCATCTCTAATTGCGAGATACTGAATCACATATGAAGAATGGTTCTTTGGAATAAAGCAACCAAGGGAGGAAGAAGACACAAACTAGGTGGAGAAATTTTATAATGGGTACAGGTTTTTAACCAGTGCAGGATTCAACCAAAACAAATATAATCTACATCCACGTTACACACATTTAAAAACTTCTTATATTCCCATCTTCACTTCAGGATGAAATTTTTAGTATCTCTTACACTGCAGGTTAGTACCTCCAATAAAAATTTCATAAAAACTGGTAAACAACTGGGTAAAATTTTTAAACAGATGTTCTTTTGTTTTAGTGTTTTATTTTACACCCAAAGTTAATAGTTGTTTTTCGTTAATGATAAGTTTTATGGTGCTATTTCGTTATATATTTATGTACAGTAATTTTAAGATTTAAAATATTAATCTCTATTGTTAATTATTTTTAGTTGTAACTAAAGTAAGTGGTTGTTATTTGTTAAATATGTCCAGATTTTATTTCTCGTTATGTACGTTTAAATGCTATAATTTTTGGTTTTCTTATTTATTATTTCTTGATCAGAAGTATTGCATGCTCCAAGCGATGATGACGAAACTGGTTTTTTACCTATATATATAATAATAATAATAAACTATTGAATGAATAAACAATATATGTATTCATTCAGACACGCTTTTGCATCTTTATTTTGTAAAAGTTTTGAGTAAAAAAAACTTAACAGCAAAATTTCTGCAAGATGTAAAACACAAAATACTGACTCTATGTTCAGTTTAGGTAAATGCCAATATTTACCAATACCAATGAAAACAATAAATATTAGCAACAAGTCATATTCTATTAATGCACATAAAGGATTACTATTTATAAGCAAAATAATATAATATTTATATAGGTTAATTACTTTTGCATTGCGTGTTCCAATAGTTTTCTTGTAGCATTATCAGCATAATCGTTTATGGTAATTTGCCTAGCAAACACTAAAATCGTATTACCAACATAAATATGTTCAAAGTTAACACCTTCACAATGAGTTCTCTTAAGAAACAATTTCTTAGTTTTTGTATCGAACTGAAAAATATAATCATAACATATTTAGTCTTAATACATTAAACTTTATTAATCTTCATTAAATTATAAGTAAGGTTAAGTAATTTCCAAATTGTATAAACTATATGTAGCTTTAAATACAAATATTTTAAAACTATAGACTTAAAATTGGTTTATCTCTGTAATTTTTTCTTCAAGAAATCATTGAAGATAAATTTATTCATATAATAATATTAAGAAACCTACCAATTCTAAGGTATTATCAGCAAGAAAATAAAACAGAATAAATTTCTTCCGGAGTGATGATTCTGGATCATACCATTCCGCAGTAAATGATAAACGATCTGTTTTACTGATCTCTGTCTGAAATCATATCAAGCATACATATATGAAATACTTGTATACAATAATGTTTAAAATTTTAACCAAATTAAGAAACATGAAACATTATTACTGGTACTTAATATTAAATAGTTAATTGTGTTTTTTAAGGGAGGAATGTGTATCACTTTGTCTTGACAGCGACTAAGATACTTTTTCCCGAAAGACACACATTTTTCCACCACCTACAGTTTTAGTAATTTCCATTTTACTATGGAAGAAACTTTATTAACCCTAGAAAGCTAAGGTTATCAAAAAGATTATTTAAAGCTAATGTATCTGCAAATTTATGACTGATGGTATATTTAAAAAAATATATTGTTTTAGGAAAATATACTTATTTTTATTGAATACAATTAAAAGTGTTTGCTTTAAAATAATGATTTATGGTATGAAAGGTTTTCAAAGTTCTTCAGCACACTCAACACAACATTTTGCACAATGCTCGACACAAATTGGCTTGTTGCACGCATTGCAGTACACGGACGTCATTCTCCTCTTTTCAGATGGACATATCTTGAAAATGTTGTTGCACCTTGATCAGGATTACCAACTTGAGGTTTTGGCAATGGTATACCCAACATATTTGTAAATAGATTGCCGGAGTTGCATTAGTAAATTTGGGATTTCCAAACGTACTTGTAACCACGGTACAACTAGTGAATGATGAAGTTCTTTTGCAAAATCTCGTCTTGACTTTGGATTTTAGCCCAGCTTAACAAAGTTGTGGACATAAATAACATGTAATAATCAACATAATAATCATTTTAAGATTCACCAAAATGATATTTAACATACCGAAAAACATACAGATTGACCACCTTCTGGTTTTTCGGATACACATCATTTGGCTGCACATCTGGTCCAAGCAGTCCACTGTCCCTTTAGTTGCATTGTTGCATTGTATGTTTCAATAAATTCGTAATTCATTTTTATTCTATAAAACCACTAAAACTACTACTTACAATCACTAAAAACTAACTTTGTAAAGATAAAATCATAAAAAAACACTTAGGCTAACTAAAAAAACAAAACATGTATACGCTAGGGCTAATGAGTCTAACGAGCGGTATTCAAAAACACGAACTGAAAAACTGCACTGATTGCAATTGGAATCGTATGACTGTACAGGCAAGGATGGTATATGAGTAGACCAGAATGGACGAGCCTATTTCTTGTGATAGGGTTAAGATTTACTACCCTTATTACCCGGGTTCAAACACAATAGTTTATATGTTAATAACAAAGGGACAGATCAATAACAACAATGAATCGTGGTTCAGTGATAATAATTATTTTAACATTAATTTATTTGTACGCCTTTGCAATTATAGATAACAAACAATTTCTCACATTAGCTACACTTATGCTAAATACATCTCTTATACTAGGTATTGACCTTTATAAGACAGACTGGATTACGGTATTGGCAACTAAAGCGTATTACTTTCAAGTGAATAACCCCAAAACTCTGAATACAACGTAACTCTAACAATAGACTGAAATACTTTGGTTTGCTCACTCAGTGTGTTGTCTTCACAGGTACCTCCTTCACTTGAGATCTCGATGGTCCAAACTTCGAGCTGAATTCCCCGTCTCGATTTCCTGGCCAAACTTTGAACGACGAACTGGCCCAACTTTCCGGCCTAACACACTAACAACAGACTGGCCTATCGACCAACCCACTCTGGCCCATCGACCACAATCCTCTGGCCACGATTCTAGATTCGGATTATACTTTATAACCCGTCTAGCTTCCTTGTTGTCATCTCCAACAAAACAACCGCTGCTTTCGTAGCATTTGTTTTGTTGCGCGTTAAATGACCTATCATGCGACCTTGTCACTATTTCCGTGTAGATATTATACTTCCTAGTCTATTTTGCTGGTCAATACCTTTACATACAAAACACTAACTCTAATAACTGATATACTAAAATATATCTTTATTATGCATTCCAAAACGTAACACTTGCCACTTCAGGGAGAGGAAACTAAAATACTGATTCGCGCTCGTAGGAAGTACGACACATTAGCTTTCTAGGATTAAAAACAGGACATTCATATTTACAAAAAACAATTGAGGTTATGCCAATAATAAACAGACAAGAAAGTTCATTGATGCATTGTTGTTTCAGCAGTTGTTTTACTAACATATGACTTAGCGGGCAGAAAAGTGCCCATATAAAAAGGATTGAGTATACTTTTCCGTACGCCCATACACAGGTGGAAAAAAGTGCCCCTCAATGCTTTTTATATGGGCACTTTTCCGCCTCCGGATGATAAGTTGTTGTCTCTACCCTATTAATGAGGCAGAAAAGACCTCTTAAAGTAGTAGCTGCTGGAGGAAAATATTATTTAATCGTACATTAAATTGGATTTGCACAAGAAAATGTATTTTAAATTACTAAAAAACAAATTATTTTAAATCATTGTTGAATCATTCCTTGTATGGTATAGTACTTGTTTTTCAGAACTTAAAAATGTTTATTTTAGTTTACTGAATTTCAATGCACCTTACATCGGACATTATACGTTACACAATTGTTTAAAATTCTTATGAACCTATTAAAAAATATGAACACCAATTATTATAAAAGATTATTAAACAGTAAAAAATATAACATCATGGGACTTATAATAAACATAATACTAGCTGACCCGTGCGAAGCATTCGCATTCTAACTTACTTAAATCCCACTTAATTAATGTATACACCGTATATTTAGTATCGTATAGTGCGTAACCAACTTGCAGAAGGTAAACAACACATAGGTGTATGCTGTTTATAACCACGCTTACAATTAATTAAAAATAGCAATGTAGTGGCGTAACGGCAGCTCTCCAGCTGGGTATTGTTATCATCAGTGTTGCCAACACCAGGAAAATATCCCTACAACTTACTTAATCTTACATCACTGTTACTTTCGGATTCTTCATTTCTTTTTTTTTTTCGTATAATTGTATTTTGTATATATTTTTCCGGTGTAGCGGTTGAGGACAGCTTTAAAATGATGCCTCATTCATGTAATTTGATGATGTATTAAGGAAGTTATGGCGTACCGACAAAAAAATGGCCTTGAGAAATAATATATATGATTTATAATTTATGTTATAAGCTAGGCTATATAAATTTACTGTAAGCTTTTAAGGAGTTGAAAATATGACAACATTTAAATGGTTTATTAGCCTAATATTGTTAAGGTGAGTTTAAAATGTGTTTGATAAGGAATATAAATTAATTCTTGTAGACATGATCAATACATAAATACACTTAGGCTCCTCAAATTTTAATTACACTACCCATTATGCGGACGTCCGCACACGCCCATGAAATGTTTAATATTTGCATAGAATAAACGTGGGATGCATGTCAGCATGTACAGTATATTTACAGTAAGTACGTCTATTCTTGGTTCCACATTCACTTGTCGCAGTCCTGATAAAAATATTGACAAAACCCGTTTCTGGTCCGCTGTTTAGACAAAGAAGCTTATATAGCCTACGCACTTTATTATTGATTATTTAATTTTAATTGAGTATTTGCCTAGTTATTATTGACTATTTCATTATGCTTTCATTCAATTTTAATACTGTTTTAAAATATATTTTATATATGTCATGTTTTGATAAAACTATTATTTTATTAACTTAGCGTATAACAATAATCTATGGAATACCCAAAGAAAATGTTAATAATACTAAAATAATAAATAGGCATAATAATAAACAATGTAGGCTATTCATTACAACTTCACAATTAGGTAAATAACGTTTTAACAAAAACGGTGTGACAAAATTATTGTGACCGTATTATTTTAAAACTACATTTTTTGTTTTTTTTTTGTTTAACGTACTACAGTTGAAATCACAACTTACGTTTAATATTGTTTTTTAAGTTATAGTTCTTGTTTTAGATTTTGTTTTCTGTTTTAAAATTTGCTTTTTTATTTCAAAAGCAATGCTGAGTTTTTAGAGTGAACCAAGTAATTAGTAGAGCAATAAAATAATTGAAAATATAAATTTGATGGTAAAGTTATAATTTAAACTATGAACAAATTACTATGAACAAACTAGGCCTATAAATTATTGCACTCAAAATACCAAAAGTTAAATTTAAATTGTTTATAATTTGTATAGCCAATGGAAAAATTGAAATATACTGTGATGCCTTTAGGCTGACAGCACGGCAGTTGACGCAAACCGCAGATATAGTTTGTGGAATAGGTAGTAGTTTGTGAATCTCCCTTAACCCTTAAAGCTAACATCAAGCTGGAAAATCACTTAACTAACACCATATGTCTGAGAGACACCTTTTGTTAGTTTGAGATAAATAAAAATACAACATGAACATCATTTAATAATTTAAATAAATGAGATAAATAGTATAAACATCATTTAATGATTTTTTGTACGTATTAAAATGTTTGTCACATAATAATAAAAATGTTTTTTACTTTCTCACTATACTAGAGTATAGAGAAAGTATAGTGATCTCAAAAAAAATCGATGTTGAGATTTTTGTGGAAATATCCGTTTTGGGACCCCCTGAGTCC
Organism: Philaenus spumarius; assembly: GCA_018207615.1. Taxonomy (NCBI): domain Eukaryota; kingdom Metazoa; phylum Arthropoda; class Insecta; order Hemiptera; family Aphrophoridae; genus Philaenus; species Philaenus spumarius. The sequence continues at coordinate 746,231 of JAGFPH010000146.1, forward strand.
AAAAAAGTGGTTTTTACAAAATGTCTGTATTTAGGTATGTCTGTATGTATACAAAGCTAGAGCGAAAACTATTAGATAGATTTCAAACAAATTTGCACCATACATGTCAAGTAGGCCTATATAGATGCACGAAAAACGGTTTTAAAAAATTTTGAAAAACAACCCCCTTTTGGCAAAAAAGCCCCAAAAAATCAGTTAGCCTATTATTTTTTTTATAAAAAAACGGCTAACGATTTTGATAAAATTTGGCTTATTTGTAGCCTTTAATGTACCCTACCATATGCAAAAAACCGCATCTTTCTAAAAATTCTTGTTTATAGCTAATAATAATAATAGATTTTTGAGGGTTTTTTGGCCATAAACGGGATTGTTTTTCAAAATGTTTCAAAAACCTTTTTTTTGCATCTTTTTACAGGCTTAATTGACGTGTTTGGTGCAAATTTGTTCGAAATCGATCAAATAGTTTTCTCTCTAGATAATAATAATAATATTTATTAGTTCATCTTCTATTTTAATTAAAAAAATCACCTCTCCTACCCCACCTTACAAGTCACAGTGAATCTGTTTAATAATTTAAATATGTTTGTGAGAAAGTATACGTACCAGTTCCTGGTACCGTTTATTTAAACATATCGATAATAATAATTTGATAATCTGGATCCTTAATACTATCGTAAGGATCAGGTTCTGAGGGTTCTTCTATCCCGTACACCAAATCCTCAAGAATGTTACCAAAACTTTCTTTATTTACAGAGGTACTAAATTCACAGCTGTTCTTCCATGTGACGGGCCAGGAATCAAAGTCATCCATTATTAGCAGAAAATAATAAATGTATGTAATTACAAGGCATAGGCTACATCCACAGTAAATTCAAAGGAGGGAAAGATGAAAATAATATAACTTAAAAGACATGATACGTCTCAGAGACGAAAAACTATGGATCACTAAATAAACCAATAGAGAGAGCACTGAATAAGATACAAAGGCAGGACCTTCTGAGTAGCCTACATAGGATACATCACAACTGAAAGGTAGAGGGACGCAGAGTAAACAAAAATAACGAGGAGGAATAATATGCAGATTTTTAATTGCTCGTCCATCTATCAGACGTATGATGTTAGTTATGGGATAAAAGTGATAAAACTCATACTGACAGGTGAAAGTCGAACAAAGAATAGATACTATATCATAATAGAGATTAGGCTTAGGCTAGGCCTATATCATAATATAGATTTTACCAATAACAGTGAAAAACATGAAGACATAGGCTAGTATGTAGAATACCAATAACAAGACTACAGTCTTAAACAATTTGAACTAAATACCAACTTACCATCTTTTCTTTATGAATGGACAATTTTTTTGTTGAGTCAATAATGTATCAGGCCTACCAGTACTTCCTTTCAAGAAAAATGCATTACCACTAAAATGTACTGTAGTAGGTCTCAGAATTTCTAATTAGTTTATTTTGAATCGTTTAGCGGTGAATACAAATCTCACTTTTTTAGCAAAATGAACAAAAATATTTTTTTAAATAGCTAACCTAAATCTATTTGAAATGTTTGTTTACTTTCAAGTTTCAACTTCAACGTCCAATAATTGCTTCTATTTTTTGCTTTCAGCTTTCAAGTTTAAATTTCAACTTTCCACTACAGTTTCAACTGAACTGAATTGTTTTGTTTACTTCCAGCCAGAGATAATAATATGCTTCCAGCAGTTCCAGCTGACGAGTTTACTTAACAGGTGCTAAAAACAGCAAATTCTTGTTTTTGGAACTGGTTATTATTTTGGTTATAACCTAGGATTACCATGATCTTTTATATTTAACGTAAACGTATATAGATTTAGATTATTATATAATAGTTAGAACAAAACATTTTCTGTACCGCGGTTATCACCATGGTAGAGAATACGAGAATAGGATGTAGCAAAAGTAGCTTCTTAAGCCGCTATTAGCCGTGGACAACCAGTTGTACAACCAGTTGACGATGGTGTGGCGGGGCATTGAATCAAATGGGAGCTATTAGCCGTGAAAGATCTGTTGTACAACTAAAAAAGTTGTACAGCTAGGCCCAGCGCACACGGTGTGACTGTTTTTACAGCAACTGTTGCAAACCAGTTGCGACTGCAACCAGTTTGCAACTGAAACAAAGCTTCTGTCCGCACACGGTGCAACTGTTTTACAACTACAGTTGCGTTATATTGTGCAATCAGTGGAGTGCAGTGAAGTTATAACACTCAAGTTATAGTCGTTTTTAAGGCCTTCCTTGTTTGTCAAGTGCAATAACAATGTCAGACTCAGACGAAGATGACGTTATTAGTTATTATGATTACCGAAGACAGCGAAGGGTACAGAGAGAGCATTGGGTTCACCCTTATTTGAGCAATAACGTTAGTTCTAGGCTATTTGTAGCAACTAGAGAGCTGTCACAGTCGGATAGGAAATTTAAATCTTTTTACAGAATGACAAAAGACACCTTTTTGGAACTTACAAGACTAGTTGGACCTTCCTTGGAGAAGATGGACACACCTATGAGGGAATGTGTTCCTGCACAGGAAAGAATAATGATCACTCTGAGGTAAGTTTAATAACTCAACTGTATTGTCATTTAAAATTACAGTAGCAAAGGTAATGAAATGATCAATAGATAAAAATCAAATAAAACATGTGTTTAGTTGTAATTAGTATTAAGACTTTGAGAAAATGCCTCATAAAAATTTGCACTATGCATATTATCACCAGCATTGGAGATGTTAGTCGCGTCAATTTCTGAGTCTATTGAATCGGACATAGATGGGGATGTGAGCACTGTCAGAGTTGATGACGACCGTGACTGCTGATGTTGGTCCATGGCTGAAATATCATCAATGACTCTTAAAACCTGCCGTTTGAATAGCTTTATTTGAGAATCACTGAATTCATCCAATTCTGGTAGCAAGCTCAGCATGAACATCTTAATCCCCTGCTGTTTATCAACCTTCTGATTGCTAGTGTCTTCCTTGGTGTTTGACAGCAACTTAGCCTTTTTTGCTTTAAAGTAGTCAGCAACTGATTGATCAGCTAAAGCTGCTGAGGTTTTGTTCTTTTTCTTCTGGATTTGGGAAGTACTCTTTGACGACAAACTTGCAGGTGTTTTTTCAGTTTGGTGTTGAGATGGCTCATCTAAAATTGAGGGAGACATAGATGTAGAATTCTGTGGTTGATTTGTGGATTCAACTTCTAATTCTTCAACTTGGGTTTCAGAACCTTCATTATCACAAGTTGACGGCTGTGTTGTGCCGGGTGGTGTAGGCAAATTTCCCGATGAAGGAGGAACCACTGTTTTCATGAACGGTAGACAAAACTGCATTGCATTTTCCAGATAGTAAGCCTTTTTCTTCCCTCCTGAACCGCTGGGCGAAGGTTTCATTTTCCTCATGAATACTGTGCGTAAATTTCTCCACTTTTCTTTGCAATCTTTCACTGAAAAAAAAAACGAAACAAGAGATGAAAACAATACTTTTATTAGCAAGAACTTATTGATGCAATAAATCAATTCTGGTTTTATCTAACCTATTTTTTTGTTTTGCTTGCAGGTATTTGGGTACTGGTGAAACATTTGTGGCAATTTCCTTATATTTTGCCAGAGGTGATAGCACAGTAAGAAAAATTGTCAAGGAAACTTCAGAAACTATCTGGGACGTCCTGAAGGACATTTACATGCCTGTTCCTACACAAGATAAATTAAAACATACCGCTGATCGTTTTGAGCTGCTATGGAACCTTCCAAACTGCATTGGCGCAATAGATGGTAAGCACATAAGAATTGAAAAGTTTCCGCATACAGGATCTGAAAATTTCAATTACAAGAACTTCCACTCCACCGTGCTTATGGCGTGTTGTGATGCCGATGGGTTTTTCACGATTATTGAGCCAGGTTACGCTGGGCGTAACAGTGATGGAGGGATTTTCAGAGCAAGTTCGATTAAATTCTGGATGAAGCACGGTGATAGTATCCCTCCACCTTCACCTTTGCGGTACGATGATAAAAACATCCCATTTCCATACTACTTCGTTGGAGACGAAGCATTTCCGCTGAGTCGCAACTTGATGAGGCCTTTTTCCAGCAAAACCCTCGACAATGTTAAACGGATATTCAATTACAGGTTGAGCAGAGGAAGGAAAACAATAGAATGTGTGTTTGGAATGGCAGCGGAAAAGTTTGCTATGTTGAACGGGCCAATACGATGCCGTGATCCTGTAGCAGTGAATAGTATTGTGAGAGCAGCTTGTATCCTACACAATTTTGTACGTAAGCATGAAGGTACTGACTACAGCCCACAAGACGTATCAGAATGTAACAATCTACCAGAACATCCAAACAATATTGAACCAAGTGACCTTGAGTTACAGGATGGTGCTTCAGCGACTACTTTGAGGAGTTATCTGGCAAACTACTTCCTTTCATCAAATGCAAGTTTACCATGGCAGTGGAAAGTAACAGTGCAACAGTAAAAAAATTTTGACTTGATTCCAAAGACTCTAGATTTGTCATGACAGTTATTGATTTTGCCATTTAAAACTAAATGTATTTTATTACATTCTTACTGTGGTGAATAGTGGTAATAGGGTATAGTGTGGTGAAATATATTTTTCTTCACCCCACGGCTAAGAACGTAACAGTATAGCAAAGTAGTAGTAAATATGAAACAGCCCTCAAGAGTTGGCTGTCATTACCAGTAATGTAGGTAGTGTTTTTGAGGTTATGTTGTTAACACCTCAGTTAGGGCAAAATTAAATTTATAATATTTAATTAATTTAATTAATTGATTAATTTATAAATAAATAAATTATTTATTTATAACATACCTGGCAAACCCAATTCAACAGACACATCTTGCCATGCTTTATCAGTCAAATCTTTCCTTGAATATCCTGGCAGTTTGTAGTTGTACAAAACTTCATGCTTCTCCACTTCTCCAACGAGCTTCAAGTTGAATTCTTGATCATTCATTTTGAGATAAACACTATACAGCCGTCAAAATACCAACAAAATACCACCAAAACACCACAAAACACCCCGTGGTCTCGTGCAACTTAAGTCTGCAACGCAACTGCAACGTCGGGCCCACGGTTGCATGTGACTGGTTTCAAACATTTTTGGAAATCGCAAACAACCAGTTGCGTCGTGTGCGCCTCCCCACTTCAATACATTGCCGATGTCACAAAACAGTTGCACGCGCAACTGGTTTGCAACGACAGTTGTAAAACAGTCACACCGTGTGCGCTGGGCCCTAGTTGACGGCCGGTGTCCGGACCCTGCAACAGTCCTGTCAACCGTTTGTGTCTCACCATGGTTGGGGGGAATTGCAGTATATGTAGCCTATTAGCCAGACACAACCAGTGCCGGCACTGTTGTACAACTTTGGCGACGCGCGCATGCTTTTTGGGCTAAACCAAATTGTCAACAAACATTTGTCATTTCAGTCAGTTATTATTAGCGAATTTCCATAGGAAAAATGAGCTATTGCAGTGGCCCTTATGGTAAGACCCAAGGTTGGGAGTAGCAAATGAGCACCGATCATGGTTTTGGGGTGTCATTAAAAATCATATATATATATGTACATATTTGTGCACACTCTATCGGACGCATTTTACGTCCGATTTGGACCAAATTTGGTACACACATAGGGTTTCTAAGTCGCTTGAACTGGTAAGTTAGCCAAAATTGACCGGAGTAGACGAAATTTTTTATAACTTTATCAAACTTTTTGATAACTTTTTTTGGTAACTTTATGTATATATGTGTGCGCACTCTAACGGACGCATTTAACGTCCGATTTGGTCCAAATTTGATACACAGGTTGGCTTTCTAAGTCGCTTGGACGAGTTCGTTAGCCAAAAAGATTTACAGGAAGTAGATCACATTTGTGACCGGAAGTAACATGTATATATGTGTGCGCACTCTAACGGACGCATTTTATGACAGATTTGGTCCAAATATGGTAGGCAGGTTGGTTTTCTAAGTTGCTTGGACGAGTTCGTTAGCCAAAAAAATTGACCGGAAGTAGACCAAATTTTTGACCGGAAGTAAAAATTTTATGAGATTTTTCGTACTAGAATTAAATTTTTTGAAGTTTCCTTTAAAAAAGTAGACATACGAAATAATTCTGCAAATTTTTTTACGCGACCTTATAGATCATCTGGTTCCCCAAAAAACAATCAAAACGTAAAATACCGTAAAAGTACCAGAATTAAATCCACGGCTTTTACCGTGGTGGTCGATGGCAATATATTTGGTAAATGCTGGCAGCACCTTCGTGAGTAGATTAATTTCCCAAATAGTTGTTTGAAACCCAAAAACATATAAATTTAATTTTGGAAATTCGCTCAACTCACCTCAACGGTTCAGCTGCGTGGTCGAATTATTTGTAAGTGTAGTTGTGTGTTCTCGTAGCTAGTAGTTTTATTATTTATGTTAATTATTTATAGTGTTTAAAAAATTTACTTTTATCAACACAAAGGTCATCAAATATTGTATAATATAGTCCTTTGATAAGCCTAGATACTAACATAGGATGTTTCCGAAACCTTCTCACTCTTCTCCTTCTCTTCTTCAATAAAAGGTCAAGAAGCAGGAGCTGTGTACTACTCAACGCCATCTTTTTGATTGGGACGATTCCGAATTAAATATGCCTGCGGAGTTGTACAACTGTTTCAGGGAACTTAAAGTTTGCTAGTAAACTAGTGGTGTTATGTTTTGCAGGAATATGTTTTAGTATTTTAGTTATTAGAAATAGTATTTTGAATGTTAAGGTTTTGACCATTAAGACGGACAAGGAAGTACGGTATAAACACGGAAATTGTAGCAAGGTCGCGGAAGAGTTCGTTAAACGCGGAACACGGAACTCGCTTTGCTTTGGTTTCTTTTAAGATGACAACAAGGAAGCTAGACGGGTTATAAAGTATAATCCGAATCTAGAATCGAGGCCAGAGGATTGTGGTCGATAGGCCAGAGTGGACTGGTCGGGTGCCCAGTGGGGGGCTGCGAGTTGGGCCAGTCTGTTATTATCGCGTGTGGCCGGAAAAAGTTGGGCCGGTTCGTCGTGCAAAGTGCGGCCAGGAAATCGGGACTTGGAATTCAGCTCGAGAATTGGACCATCGAGATACCTGTGAAGACATCAAACTAAGTGAGCAAACCAAAGTATTTCAGTCTATAGTTAGAGTCAAGTAATATTCAGAGTTTTGGGATTATTCAGATAAAAGTAACACGCTCTAGTCGCCAATACCGTAATCCAGTCTGTCTTATAAAGGTCAATACCTGGTATAGGAAATGTATGTAGATCATAAGTAAAGTCTAATGTATCAAACCATATTATGTTTATGTTATTGCATTGTACAAATAAATATAGAGAGATAAGTTTTGCCACTGAACCACTGGAATGCATTGTTATTGATCTGTCTTTTTGTTATTAACATATTAACCTAGTGTTTGAACCCGGGTGTTAAGGGAACAAGAAATCCCAAACCTATCAGTGGTCACACTGTTGTACAACTGGTTGTCCACGGCTAATAGCGGCCTTAGATGCATAGTATGACAGTTAATATATAATGTAACTTAGGGCAGTAATTTTATTGTATAGACCACTAAAATTCCATGCAAAAGTATATTACTTATCAATGTGAACGTAACAGCTTATTACTTTCTCTTACTTCAATTTTTGAGTCTGTAATCTGTGTTAAGGACTCAATACTTTAACTTTCGTTTTTATTTGTGGTGCTAGTCCAGTCTGCTACAATAATTGGAGCCTCCAACCACAGATAAAAGAAACTATTAGTTGTGGTTGTAATCATTATAACTATAGCCCATGTCCATAATCAAAGCTATAGCCCACTAAAGAAAGAATATTGTTTCGAGACGGTCAATAGGATGGGCGCGCAGCGTTGCCATATCTACTAGCCTCGAACACTCCTGGTATTTACCGCTCAAGGCTTGATCGCACAGTTTAAAGAATTATAAATGCGTTGAGTCAGCCGCAGTCATTTAGAAGCGTGGGAAGAACGTGACAACGTCGCACTACGGCGATTGGATCGTTCAAGGTCTCGGTGTACACAAGCCCGTCCCTCAACGGTATTCTTTAGTGAGCTTTGATATAGTTATAACAAGTTGTTCTTTTATCTGTGCTCCAACACAGTAAGTTGTTTATGTCCGAATCCGAACATTCCGAACCTAGTTAATAGCGATAGATGTACATGCGCTCTAAAGTTTATTAGTTTAACTAGTATATAAAGTAACAACGTTAAGGGAAATAATCATTTTTGTTGTCTTAATTCTAATTATAATGAATTCCATGTGTTTTTTAATCGTAGCAGCTAAAATAGGCTCAAAAATGTAAATATGCAGACATTATCCTACATACATTATCCTACGATTTCTGTTGGTTTTGAATACATTTTTAATTTGTCATGAGCCAATACATTCAAAAGAAGATCTAAATATATAATTGTACAATAAAACTACTCTCAAACAACATAAAAAATACTGACTGATGCTAATCGAATGAGTAGTGAGTACCCAGTAACTAATAAATTATTAAGTAATAATTACTACTATCCCCAACTCAATTAACCATTCAAAGTAACGTTTCCCTATTTTTTTACCAATTCCTACTACAGTTTGCATATATATATGTTTACTTAAGCATAATAAACAAAAATTGCAAATGTCTCGAAAAGCTTGTCTGCAGTTAATTCGAAGACAATTAATTACAGTAATTATGTAGTACAATATTAAAAAAAAAAACACAGAAATCAGTCTCAGAGCAATGAAAGATGGAGAGCTTTCCTAAAATTAAAATCATTACAAACTAATAACAACAAAAGAAACACACAGCCAGATACAACATCAACATTGGTATAACAAAATAAACAATTTAAAACGTGCAGAGAAAAGGGGAAAGACAAGAAGTATAAAAATTTGTTTCAAATATTCTCCAACCAAAAGAAATTTCTTGGGTTGTTTTAAATCACTGTAAGACAGTTTTATTAAATCATTTTTTTTACAATTTATTAAATGTCTAAATTTTGGTACAACATAATATAAATTTAACCCAACCTGCAGAGGTAAGGGTGACTATTTTTAATTTTGATATTACTTTTAAAAAGCGAAAGATTATATAAAAAGTATTCGTTTTTATAAAGTCTTTAATTTTATTACTTTTAAAGTAGTGGTCCAAAATATAAAATACTTTAAATGCTTTCCAACAGGCAAAATACTAAAAAGCGGAAGACATCACTACCTTTTAACATTTTTTAGATAGAATAGGTTAGTTTTGAAAATGTGTTCTTGCATTCTTAAATAATTATTTTAATTTGTGAAGATGTAGAAGTACCCCATGTCGCAACTAATACCTCACTATTGATTCACATAGAACATTATAAATAAGGCGTAGCAAATTTTGTAGGGCAAATTTAATATTGCTTTAAATAGTAAATTTTATATGAGAAAATTCTAAGTTTGTTTACTTATTCCTTCTATGGTATTTCTCTAATTTAAATTTGTGATCTAATATTACTCTCTTAAACACTTACTTATATGTCTTCACAGATTCCAAATGTTCACACTCACACAAAATTAATAATTCATGCAAGCTCCAATGTGTATATTTAATCATTGATTAATTTTACTGAATAATACGTAATTGTTATTATTATATTATGTTTCTGATAATTTCCATAAAAAAAAAACAATTTTTCATCACTCCGTACCGAAAGTAGCTACTTTCGATGTCAGCTGGTAGCAACGAAAACGATCGTTTCCCAAGCTCTAATTTAGAGCAAGGGAAAAACGATCAGCTGATTTTCCCTTGCTCTAAATTTGTTTTCCCTTGCTCTCAATTAGTTTTCCATTTGCCCGCTACGCGCTCTGACGTCGCTTTGCCGTTTATTCTTACTATAGTAAATTTGTTATTATAAAAAAATGTTAATTGAGAAATATAATAGTTTGCATTTTACTGAGGTTTCTTCTTCAGCATTGTGTGTATTTTTGCGTCGTGATGAAAAGTACCGTTCATAACTTGTACCGAAAGTAATTTTCCGGCACTTGCTCCAATTATTCCCGTACTCGGCTTCGCCTCGTACGTGAAACACACTTTCACATGCTCGGCTTCGCCTCACACGTGAAATTCGATATTCCTGTGTTCGGCTCCGCCTCACACATGAAACTTGGGCGCGCACCGGAAAGTGCCACTTTCGGTACTAGTAATGAAAAATACTATTACTTCTACATCATTATTATTACTAACTAAATGTAACTCCTATTACAAGTTACTAACATCCTAATATTACTATTTTTAATAATAAAAATATTGAATCTATGTTATTTTATGGCATAAATAAGTGCAGTTAATAAAATAATAGTACTATCGATTTGTTCTAACTTTGATTATGGACATTCAAGGGTTCTAAGCACTGCCTCATTTTGAACAAGACCATCTACAATACATCTGAACTAACTTGTCATAACATTGTTTTCGATTCGATCGATCGATCTCACACGTTTGATCATTTTATTTTTTCTGTTTCTGTTTCTGTTTGATTCTGTCTTTCGTCTGCACGTGTCAGACGTAGACTGTATCATGATCATTATTTTGTTTTAAAAGACGTATAAAATAATAATCGTTAACTTTTTGTTTTAATTTACTATAACAATCATGCCTCTGTATAACTTCAAAAAAATTGCCGTTGTGCCGACGGCTAAGGTATGTATTTTAATGGTAATGTTAGCTTAACCTAAAATATTTACATTTTCATTCTTCAAACGTTATTAACTAAGACATTTTTTAAACATTGCCATTTTTGTTTTCAGGATTTCATTGACATCATTCTTTCTAAGACACAAAGGAAGACTCCAACGGTAGTACACAAAAATTACAAGATATCCAGAATTAGGTCTTTTTACATGAGGAAGATTAAATTTACTCAATCCAATTTTCATGACAGACTAACACAAATTATACAAGACTTTCCCAAACTAGATGTAAGTATATTTTCATTGTGGTTGTAGTAGCTTAGTTTTAAAATCTGTAAACAGTTTATCACCCATCAAATTATGAAGTGTCTAGGCCTATGCGGAGGCTAAAGTTTACAATGGACACTTGGCCTTATTGCATAGAAACAAATAGGCCTAGCCTGACATTCTAAATTAGAGTCTCTGGTCACAGTATGTTTACAAGCATTCGACATTCAGTAAGTAGTACAATGTGCTTAGTTTGGTAGCATTACTCGGTAAAAATTGAGAACAGCGTGACCAGAGGTTTTTTTAAAATTTCT
>JAGFPH010000146.1:757942-770427 GCA_018207615.1 Philaenus spumarius
ATTTTAAAAAAACCTCTGGTCACGCTGTTCTCAATTTTTACCAAAAAAACTAGAGGTACTGACCTATACTGTTTAGACACAGTATGTTACCGATAACAGTATAATTATAATATTTCGTCGTTACTATCACATTATATAATTAGAATTAAAAAAAAACTAGAGGTACTGACCTATACTGTTTAGTCACAGTATGTTACCGATAACAGTATTATTATAAAATGTCGTCGTTATTATCACATTATATAATTAGAATAAAAAAAGAACTAGAGGTACTGACCTATACTATTTAGTCACAGTATGTTACCGATAACAGTATAATTATAATATTTTGTCGATATTATCACATTGGTAGGGTTTTAACTTATTTTTCTAATTTTAGGCAATATAGGAGGCACTGATAAACCCACTCAAATCTAATTGCAGCCAATCTGGCAACCCTGTTCCTATCGCGTATTAAAATGGGTGTACATTGTCTATGTTAAAATCCCATAAGCGATTTTTGGTTTGTTAATTTGTTATGTTATATTTGTTTTAGAATGTTTATAATTGATTTCCGGCGATCAGTGAAGTGTCTAATTTCATTATATGTATATATATATATATTATATATAGGAAAAAGTGATATATAGTGTGAATAAAAAAAAAATACTGAAGTTAACCTCTATATTTTCTACTTTTATTTCTCTCGTAATTTCTATAATTTTTATTTCCGGTGGATATTTTTCATGTTTTTATAATCAGTTTAACGTGTTCTTTCATAATATGAAGAAATTTTAAAAAAACCTCTGGTCACGCTGTTCTCAACTAGAACCCATTACTCTCGTTACCGAATCTAAAAAATGGTTGGGTATCCTAAAGTAAATGTATGCCTAAGAAGTGACTACTTCAATATTGTATTCAATATTGTGACTAAAAGTTTTATTTATGAAAATGTATGAAATGTTATCTAACCTAGGCCTATCACAATATGTTGCAATATAATATGAAAGTAAGATTGGTGTAACAACTTAAATACCAGGGCCTATAATGCCACTGTACCTAGATACAGTAGCATTATATGTCCTTTGTTTAGAAAAGGGCGTGCATTTAAAATACATCTATCTGCTGATATCTTTGTAGAGGAAGACATGTTTTTTTTTTAGTGTTGTCAACCTAAGAACATTGTAACTGATCCAATGTTGAATTGTGAAATACTACTAGGAAGGTTTAGGTTTTGTTATTTTTATTTTTTTATAATGTGTTTTAATAGTTTTCTTAATAAAAATAGGCCTATATAAATTTTATATTTAGGTTTGTTTGTGCAATTTGTATAGGGTACGCGCTGTTTTTCTACTATTTTGTTTAGTTCAATTTTGTTGAATTATATTTTTGTTATTTATATTGATTTATTACATTTAGTAATATAATTAAGCATAATTACATTATAGAAAATTATCTTTCTCAGAGGTTGACACCTCTGCCACAATATGAGTGAGAGGGGGGTTTATAAAATTTTTTCCTAGAAATGTATGCGAAAATGAGGGGAATAGTTTTAGGAACTGTAAATTTATGTTTAAGCATTCTCTAAATTTGTCAAGCACAGTAGACTGATACAAATGGTACAATGATGATGAAGACAATTATATAGAAAACGATTAAAAAGTTTATTAGCTGTTTTGTTTTGTTTTTTATAAAGTTTATAATTTATTTTTATTTATAGAATAAATTATTTTTATTCAAACAAATTGCTCTTATTCAGCCGTTAATTTGTGTGTTCTCGGTTCTATTATGAACATTAAACCCCCACTCAATTATTGGTGACCTTTTAGTATACCTCTAATTTTTGAAATTGTTTTAATCAGCTGACGACTTAAACCTACCTATGCATTTTATTACGGGTCAAAGTCACAAAATAGGACAATTTTAGTCCCTATATAAAAAAATTATTAAAAAAAATATTTTATGACAAAAATTCATTTTTATACAGTAGAGTCCGCTTTATCCAGCCTAGTATGGCGGAGTACCAGGCCGGATACCATAAAAGCTGGATAATCCGGTATAGGGTTAAAATAAGCCAATAAACGTACATGAGAAAACTCTACAGTACTACTGTAATTTAAATTGGAATCATTCAATAAAACAACAAATAGATGGACCAAATCTTGGGGATTATTATAGTAGATACAACCATTGATACAAGTATAACAAATTTTAACTAGAGTACTGTACGTACAATATTGTATAAAACCCTCAAACAAATTTTGCATTAAAAGTTGTATTAAAATGATGGAGCAAATTAAAATTTAATGAATTAGCCTAATGAAGAATATGAAGTGAATTGACTAATTTTTTATAAATATCTTATGGTAAATTATTGAACTTAAATATAATTTTAAGGCTCAAAACTTGTTAAAATGTATTTAACTAAAGATTTTACATTTGTTATCGTCACTACATTGCTGGTGTTCTTACGTGTTGTAAGATGTTTTCGGATCACTTAGATAGTGCTTCATTTATTTCATTATATTCTTTGGATGCTGGGCCGGATAATCCGAGGGGTCGGATAAAACGAGGACGGATAAACCGGACTTTACTGTATTTCTGAAACACTTTTTTCCTTCTCACTAAAAAAAAGGAAATCATGCACTTTTTTTTGCATGATAAAAAGTTACCATTTTTAGTGACTAAAATATGTTTCCTTTCTGAAAAATACAAATCGGCCACTGTCCTTGACCAGCTATCTTAAATGTTGAATAACAAATAAACAAACAAGGAGATCGATAATTGCGGCAAAAACGGCAAAGAATAAGCGTTTAGGTTATGTGATGATTAATTAATAACCAATATTTGAGCAGAGGACAAGATAACTATGTTTTCTTCTTATTCAACACTTGTCCCTAAAACAGTTGAGCTAAGACTGCCTAACGTTAAACGCTGCCTTTACATTATCGATCGCGATAGAATTGGCGCGAACCGTAGTCTGTTGGAAGTTTATTAGTGAACTTTAACTGCTGGCTTAGTTGAAATAGTTTCAATTTGTTAAATTCTTCGAAAAATCAGTTAAGTTTTAGTAATAGTAATAGTTCTTGTAATAGTACCTTAATTGCATGACAAAACGGTCACGTAAATAGTTTAAGTATATATTAAAATATTGTAGTAACCAACATGCCTAGTTAGTTGTGCATTCGTTGTCTTTATAAGACAATGACTCAATAAGACAATCCTATGTTACCTATTAATGCTAATTCACCGAGTTTTACTTAAATAAACGGTATCAGTTAAGTGACACAAACTTACTCCCAACTTACTGTAGTCAAAATAATATTGTTTTTAATCATTTTATTTTTACTACTTTTTAGAACAAAACAAAAAAATAATATTCTACCTACGTCAATCGTATAAAAAAATTATTGTCCCAGGCGGGATTCGATCGCGCGACCTTTGAATTACTGGCCGTGCTCGCTACCGTGGTGCTACCCCGTGCGGCCGCCGCCGCGATGCTAGATTGACAACACAAACTTGTTTATTTTTAAACATTTCACCATAGTTATAAAACGCCGAAGTTTTGATAAAAGCGGGTGGTGTCATTTTGTTTGGCATCTTAAGCACTATAAATACTGAAAATTTGATCAAAATCGTTAGAGCTGTTTTTGAGAAATTTGCATTTTTGTCGTTTTTTATGGGTTTTTAGGGGTAAATTACCCTTAAAAATTAAAAAAAAATGAAAAAAACGCCTGGAGTTATTAGGGTTTAGTACCTACATACCGAATTTCATGAAAATCGGACCAATAGTGTCCTCTCTGGTCGTGTATACATACTGACAGACAGACACCACTCTAAAAACACTTTTTTGGGTTCAGGGAGCACCAAAACAAAAAATTCCACTAAAAATATTTTTGGGTTCAGGGAGCACTAACACAGATAATTGCACTAAACAATTTTTTGGGGTTCTGGGAGCACCAAAACAGATAATTCAACTGAAAATTCAAATTCGAACATTTTTACGAAAACAATACTTTCTCCATATACTACGTATAGGGTGGAGAAAGTAAAATTACAAAACGGTCTCGTGCAAATCGGTAGCGTTACCGCCGTGGTATTGCATGACCGTTTTGTTTATTTACCACTTTTAGTAATTAATATCCTTTGTTTATGTTTTATCTGGAATTATTAAAAATGTTGTTATTAAAGATTGTGCTGTTATACATCATATTAATTCAAGAAGTTACTTTGCTTTGTTTTTAATATTATATTATTATAGCCAATCGGTACTTTGTTATGATTTTTCCTTTGGTTTGTTTATTTCGCCATTAAAAGCTGCTTACCCCAACCATTGTTTGTTTTAGTTATCAAAATGACTGTTTCACTTGTCTTCCAGCATTTTGTAACCACAAATTAAAATCATTATAAAAACGGTCTTGATCGCTACCGCGCGGTTACGATTGCTACAACGCGGTCACGATCGCTACCATCCGGTCCACACAAATCGGTCAAACATACGAAATCGGCAGTAAAAATGTTTGATTCAAAATATGATTGTATAATTTCTATACAGAATTATTAACTGAATGTTATTGGGTAGGCTATATAGATATTATTTATTATATTTTTAAGCTAATCTCAAAGTAATATTTTGCCAATTTAGCAAGCGTGACCGATTTGTGTCCATTGATGATTTGGTACTCTAAAAGTTTATAAAAAATAGAAATTCATAAAATTCAGCTCAGCTACATATGAGATAAGGTTCCTGAACATGTTATTTACCTAATATGCTATATATATTTATATAAAATCAAATACTTAATTTTTCTTTGAAATTGTCACATTTTGTGACTTTGACCCTTACAGTTTGATTAACGTAAGTGTATGTGCTATATTTATAATTACAACCTAATACCAGTAGTAGAAGTTCACTCTGTGTCATAAAAAAAACTTACTACGTTTCATGATTTAGACTTCTAAACGTTGAAAAATGCGATGACTTGAAAAATGCTGAACACAGTAATCTAAAGAAACAAATATTTATTGCTAGAACAAACGTTTTAAGTTATTACAAAGTATATTAATTTATTTGAAGAAAGTTGTACTGTACTCATGTTCTGTGGCGAAGGGTACAACTGTTTGTATCATTCTATATTATATTGTTTTATATTATCATATTAGTCTATAGTAATGAAACGAGCGTGGCATATATGCGTAGGCCTATATCGAACATATTAACACTATTTAAAAAAAATTTTATTTGATACGTAATGTTACTGAAAGTTATTTTAATTTCAGAATATTCACCCTTTTTATGCAGACTTGATGAATGTACTCTATGATAAAGATCATTACAAATTGGGTTTGGGACAATTGAATCAAGCAAGACATCTAATTGACAAGTAAGTTAATGTTAATCTGAAAATTAGTTGGCCTATGTTCTAAAATAGTGTATCTGTATGTGCATAAGGCTTATCATCATATACTTTAAAAGTATCAATTGTACACATAACTATATAAAAGGATCATAATGTATGCATGTACTAAATGTTTCAAAATTACTTCTGTAACAATTCAAAATATATCATAAAAATATCAATCAGTCAAAAGAATCATACATCACTGCATTTTAACTAAACACGCATGAGTGCGAGAGAGACAGAAAACTGATAGTAAAAACCATTCATAAACAATCTGAACGACGACATCTAGCGGACAGAATCGCAAGCAACAAATTAACAATATTTAAACACCCGACTTTCGATAACATTTTACATAATTAATAATATTTCTCGACCTCGTATCCCTATCTTTCCCATATCAAAATTCATCTAAATTAACCAACCAATCCATCCAAATTATAAGATTAACTCAATCACCAAGCAATCGACCGAAATTTACTTTTTAAATCCATTTGAAACTAGACCGGTATACTCTAGGCCATATCAGAAATAATCATCGATCCAAAGAGAACCAAATTTTAAATTAAAAAATGAACAACACCATCAGATAGAACGAAAGATTCTACATCTAAAATGTCTTTGGTAAAATCTTAAAGGAAATACCGTTAAGCCGTAATAATTCTCCGAAAGTCAACGAAACACCGGCTAAAGCCAGATATGTGTTGGCCATATTTATCAAGCCACGCCCACAATCACGTGACCGCTCGCACCGCGGAAATCTAATTTCAAAAAGCCAAATGTATAGTTTTAGTTGTAAATAGTAGATGTTAGAGAATAATTTGTACAAGGAGCTATTTTTGGTATTTTCATGTAATTTCTTATTTAATCAATTTCTCTTTAATTTTATCATTCAATATTAGTTGTATAACGAAATTATTCCAAAATTTAGTTAAAACGACACCAAATAAATACACAACATTTTAAAATACACTTTCTTGCACAACAATCAAAACCCCAGAAGATACGAAATTCACCAGGCCTTATGTACCATTTCCTGAAGGCCCAAAGCAAGCCAGTTTGGATTCCAGGCAATTTTAATTGTTGAATAGACGCCCAAGAAGGTAGACGTATGACCAGAGCTCTCCCACAGACGATCCAAAGTGAAGATTTTCCAGTGTTAAAACTTTATCAACGTTACACAAATAACTTGTCTTATATAAAGTGAAGTGCAGTAATTAATAATAATCATATATAATAAAAATAATAAGAAGAAGAAGTTATAAACTGGGTGAGACCTATCCATATAGTTACTTATACAATTAACGCTATATTTCAAACCGACCATTTAGTGAGAACTTGAACATTGCAAAATTTGAAAGACATTATAAATATCTCTATAAGAAGAATTTTTTGGACAATCAAGATAAATTTAACCTCTCTATAACTTTCATTCATACACCTACATACACTTACACTTTACCTATTGTACTATTTTCATTTCCCCTTTTTCAATTTTAATATTTTATCTTTAATAAACGATATCAATATTAACTAGAAATCTAACAGACAACCAAAAGATAGATCATAAAACAATAAATAGATGAGTTATCCAATTTGTTGAACACATGCTTGTCACATAATTATTTCCAATTTAATAATGAATATTATAAACAGAGCAAAGGACTGGAAATGGGCTGCCCTCTCTGTCTAGCATAATAGCAGAAATATATCTAAATTACATGCAAACCAATAATATAATGACCACCAATAACAAGCATTTCAGAAACATAGTTTATTATCACAGATATGTCGATGACATTATAGTCCTATATTGTGGCACAAGCAGACAAATAGAAAGTTTTGCCACATATTTAAGGTAATGGGCTGCCCTCAGTCTAGCCACAGAGAAGAAAAATACAGAGGAAACATCTAAGCGTGCGCGAATTGGGTGTCTAACACTCGACACTGGTATCTACATTTGTAGTTCCCAGAGTCGTCATGAGAGGGCAGCATCGTCGCTGGCCCCTCCCCTACCCCCTCGCCGCCCACGGCTAGCCCCTCGTCCCCTCCAGCACCGCGCAACACTCGCCTGACTCCCTGGCTGTCCCCGCTGCTACAATAAGTAATTGTAGAGGAAACTTGTCACAAACATGTTCTTTATTTGATTGTCATGTAGCAATAAATGTAAAACACTTGAACAATAGTACAAAATAAGTTAAATGGATTATCAAAGTAAAGCAATAAATGTTTTAATTATACTTTAATTAAAACTCTTAAATCCTTATAATAGTTGCGGGAAATGATATTATTTTTAGTACACAGGATTATAAAAGAAAATATGATGCAGTTGAACGTGTTTAATCTCTTGGTAGGAATGATAAAATGGTTTACAATTACTGTAATTCATAGACTATAAAAAATACTGTAGCCTACTCTACTTAAACATAATAATTTGGTCATTTCATAATATAAAGACGATAACAAATTACCACATTATACAATTGTATTTTTAGAATGAATCTATTGACTATCGACTGTTGGATAAATGATTGGTAGAAGATAGTATTACCTTCAACAGTAAACTATGAGCATATATTATTTTCAAAGTAGGCCTAGTAGAAAGCACAAAATAATCTAAAGAGCATTCCCTCACGTCAATACGAAAAAAATATGTATACATTCAAAATGTAAACTGAATGAAAATGTACATATAATCAGAAGACCTATATACAGTTCTATGAAAATAAAACTTAAATCAAAAAAGTAATATAATGTTAAAATTGTACAGTAATGCAATATTCAACCTGTAATAAAATTACTTGACGCAAAACGAACAAAATTATTTAAAATAAATTTACATATCAACTGAAATAACTAGATTTACAAATACCCTACATTTACTAAGTACAGTAATGCAAAAAACTAACCCTTCTTTAAAATGTAACTTATAAAAGGTTTTCTACTTTGAACAATAGGCTAGAATATTACAAATACACAGATAAACTTGGTAAAACTAATAAAATCTTGTAAAACAATGAGTGAATATGTGCTCTTACAATAAATCCAATGTTAATGCTGTATTAAATATAAGTTTTCCATATGTAACTTAAATATTAACTATTTAGAAAACTAACATAGGCTAGCATTAAAGAACAACAAATGAATAATTAACGACTAAAGTCATAATATTTACATTGATTTACATATCCAAGGGTGTGCAATGTTAATGGGTACTTTTCCATTATGTTCAATTCAAAAGACCACTGATTTGAACAAACAGCATATCTTA
This sequence comes from Philaenus spumarius, assembly GCA_018207615.1. Taxonomy (NCBI): domain Eukaryota; kingdom Metazoa; phylum Arthropoda; class Insecta; order Hemiptera; family Aphrophoridae; genus Philaenus; species Philaenus spumarius. Next base: position 766,595 of record JAGFPH010000146.1, read on the forward strand.
AATAAATTTACATATCAAATGAAGTAACTAGATTTACAAATACCCTACATTTACTGAGTAGAATACAGTAATGCAAAAAACTAACCCTTCTTTAAAATGTAACTTATAAAAGGTTTTCTACTTTAAACAATAGGCTAGAATATTACAAATACACAGATTTAATTAATCAAGATTAGGCAATTAATCAAGATTTAATAGTTACCGGTAATACGTAGTGCGATTAATTTAGTTTGTAATATCAGATGTGGCAACAACTTGTAAAAAAAAGCCTCCCGAATTATACTTATATAATAACTAGCTGACCCGTACGGCGTTGCCCGTGGTGGTTGGTATTTTCAGTTATTTTAATGTAATTGTATTCTTTATAAGTGTTCAGTCAGTGAGTGGTATTGGGCTTTTATATATATAGATCTTAAATAATAAAAGCACTATTTTCATAATAATAAAAGATCTGAAATTATGATTTTGGTAACTTTGATCAACCCAAACCCCTCCTAAAATTTCGTATTTTTTCAAACCCTTTCTTATTGAGCACCTATGGCCATAGAGGAAGCTACATACCAAATTTCATTCCAATCTGTTCGGTAGTTTTGAAGAAATCGTTTTTTAATAAATTTGATCATCCTCAAACAACCCTAAAATTTCTAATTTTTTCAAACCCTATCTTATTGAGCTCCTATACTCCTATACTCTTATTGAGCACCTAGAGGAAGCTACATACCACATTTCATTCCAATCTGTTCGGTAATTTTGGAGAAATCATGATTTAGTAATTTTTACCCTCCAAACCCCCCTAAAATTTCCAATTTTTTAAAACCCTTTTTTAGTGAACACTTATGGCCCTAGAGGAAGCTACATACCAAATTTCATTCTGCAATTATTTAAGGTTCTGTTGCATCTCCGCAAATATTTAAGGCTACGCCAAATCTCCGCAATTATTTAAGACATAGTTGCGTTCCCGCATTTATTTAAGGCTCCAACGCATATGTGCAATTATTTAATTTTTCATCGGATCTCCACAATTATGTAAGGCTTCGTCGCATACCCACAATTATTTAAGGCTCCATCGCATCTCCGCAAATATTGAAGGGTACGTCACATCTCCGCAATTATTTAAAACACAGTTGCATCCCCGCATTTATTTAAGGCTCCGTCGCCTCTCCGCAATTATTTAAGGATCCATCACATCTCCGCAATTATTTAAGGCTCTATCTTATCTCCACAATTATTTAAGGCTCCGTCGCATCTCCGTATTATTTAAAATCTCATTACAACATTAATACATTGATTGAAAATACTTCTTAATAACTCGAAAATAAAGTTAACTATATGAAGCTAAAATGTTTTCACTTGACTGCAGACCCACGAATGGTTGTTTTAAAAATGTTTGTTTTTAGGTTAAAACCCTATTGATATATTTTTCTGGAGATCTACCTGGTAGATTTTAACGTGGTTTGTTTTAAATGAAATAAAATGTCATAAATTGAAAAAACATTATTAAATGTAATTTTTATTTCATCAGTACATTTATAAGGGCACTTTTTGAGTTTTGGTAGTTTTATGTTAAAACCATTTTGATTTTATACCTATTTCTGGAGATCTATCTGACCAATTTTAGTGGTGTTTATTTAAAATAAAATTGAATATTGTCTTATTATCAAAATGTTATGAAAAGTAATTTGTATTTCATCGGTATACTTTTAAATTTACGTTTTGAGGGTTTGGTTCTAGATTAAAACCCTATTGATACCTACTTCTGGAAATCTATGCAACCGATTTTAGTGAGGTTTGTTTTAAATGAAAGTAAATGTAATTATTATGAACAAAATAAGAATTGTCATTTTTATTTCATCAGTTTATTTATAAGGACCCTTTTATTGTTTTTTTGGTTTTATTTTAAAACTCTATTGATACCTATTTCTGAATTTAGTGCGTTTTCTTTTAAATTAGAGAAAATGATGGAATTAAATTTTTTTTTATATGATACGATTGATACATATTTCTGGAGATTCATTTTGCCCTAGGACATTTTTCAGCCTACCTCGGGAGGCTTTTTTCGCTAGTAAGTCAGTGAATAAAAATCAGGAATTAAATTATTAGATAAACATTTGTACAAAACATACTCTAATAAGTTTAAAATGTTTAAAACTTGTATCGGTTCAGTTAAAGTTGGTTCAAGAATCTTTTATTAGCTTATAAGTTATTCAAAAAGTATGTCTCATATAAAAACATAAGTTTGAATTAAATTATAATACAAATAAAACAATTTATCTTAGTAAATAGACTATTCTGTACTTAATTTCTACGGTAATTATTTCCCGTAATGAGAATAGGCTTTCCTGTTACATTTACACTTATACAGAAAATAACAGCCGAGTAAACGTTGAATTCCCAACTTGCAGTCTAAACGAGGTGGGGAAGTGGGACATTTCCCCCGCAACCATCACATCCTTTCCCGCTCGTCTCTCTCTCGCAACATGCATTAGGATATCCTAGCGCGGCCACCGGACTAGATCGGAACTACAACTAGGGTGCACGATCCCGCCGTTTAGATGTTTCCTCTGTATTTTTCTTCTCTGTGGTCTAGCATAATAGCAGAAATATATCAAAATTACATGGAGACCAATAATATAATGACCACTAATAACAAGCATTTAAAAAACATAGTTTATTATCACAAATAGCAGACAAATAGAAAGTTTTGCCATACTTAAATAGCCTTCATCCATCTATACAATTCAAAACGAAAATAGAACAAAATAATAGCATAAATTACCTTGACCTCACCATTTCAAAAGTGAAGGGAAAACATCAATTCAAAATATATAGGAAACCCACAAACACAGACCATACCATACATATTCTTATTTAACCGTTTTAGGTTACCATCAATTCTTGTAGATTTCTGAATGTTATGTTTTATATTTAAAATAAACAAAAGGTAAGTCGAATTTAAAAGAAAGGTAGGTTTTAGATTTAGTTTGGTTGTTCAGTATTCTAAGATAACAAAGTTACTAAATTTCTAAATTGGTTATTTTAATTAAGCAAATTTTGAGGTTAGTTCCTAGCCTATCTAACAAATTGGTGAATTTTACATTTTACTGTTCTTTTATTTAAAAAACCAGAATCTTATCCTTCAATATATAGGTACAAAATTAATCATTAATCTATACTCAGTTGGCTTAAAATGTTACAGTACGTTGTTGTGTTTAATGATTAATAAAGATTAAGTTTAATTTCATAGAGTGTTATTTGTTACCAAAAACATTCAATCCCACTTCTATTACTTATTCGAGTACCCTAGTATAAAAAAAAAAAACTAGTAGTTCTAATCAAAATACATTGACTCGACAGCAATGAATCATCGGTTATTTATTGTGATTGTTTGACTCCGATGATCCGATTGCTTTACTCGGAAAACAATCTGTCCGATTGACTCTGTTTACGTACGAGTGCTAATGGACTATACAGAACTATACAGAACGTATACATGAGGGTGGGAGAACAATCGAGACAGCGACTAAAACATCTTGCTATCGCGCAGCACTACATTTTTACTACAGTCAACTTTACTATGGTTACTCCATAATAGAATTGACTACATAAAAAAATCTTCTGATAATGATTTTGTAAAGTACCGTACTCACTTATTGAGCATAATTCTATAAGTAATGGATACAGGGTCGTAGTCAGCTTTGACGGGTCCGGGGCAAAACTCCTTCGCCAGACGTCTTTCGCAATAATATTGTTCTAACAATCTCTTGTGGTTTACCTTAAAACTTCCGGTCCACCGGTTGTGGTAGTTGTATGCATTGTAACGTACATGGCCAATG
>JAGFPH010000146.1:770437-783931 GCA_018207615.1 Philaenus spumarius
TCCACCGGTTGTGGTAGTTGTATGCATTGTAACGTACATGGCCAATGCAGACGAGAAAATAAAGTGAAAAATGTAATAGACATCATACATGTAAACAAAAGATCTAAGACACAATAATTTTGATATATATAAAAAACAGATGCAAAGGAAAATAAATAATTTAAACAAAGTAAAATAATAGCAGTCATTTAATAAACAAAAGGTAGAAATAATTTTTAAAATAAAATTGTAAAGGTAGATATAAATTTTATATAACATAATGCATCATATATATAAACAGTGATAGTGGTTACATACAAGAAAGTGAGATATAAATGGTTTGAGTGACAATAAAAACAAACTGATAAACATAATAACAACATCTTTCTTATTCCAATAAATTAAAATATACAAAACATGCAATATATATAGCAGCAAGGTTTATGTTAACTGAAAAAAAATTTGGCAACAGTGCAAGCAAGTTGGCAACGTGGTTGCAAGGTAGGAAGTAACAAAGGAGGAAAGGAAGGAGAAAAATGGCTGATGGTTGTATGTGTAAAATGGAATAAGTTACATTTCCATAGTAATCGAAGTTCTATGAAATCCACGATGTAATACGCTTTTGTTTAAAAGTCTGTGGTGGAGACCACAATATACAATAAGAAAGTGTTGTAATTCAAGAAATTTTTAATAAAAATTAAAGTACTCAAAGTGCACATGTGACTATAAATTAACGTTTTATAGTTAAAGTACATAAAACAGTGAAATCTGTACAGTGTCAAACGAACACGCAAGTATATAGGTGTAATAATACAAACATTTTTTTTAAAGATTAAGACATTTTTTGAACTTTTAAATTTCATGCAAGCTAGGGATCGAGGTAGTTAAGGTAACTTTTTTTGTAAATAAATATTTTGTAATTAGTAAATTGTGTACCACTCTCAAAGGGAACAAACAATATGGAATGCATGCTGGGTAGAAACTAAGATGGTACATACATAAAGAGCAATAAAATGAAATTTAAAGATTTTACAAAGAAAAATGGTCTCTAACCTTACCTTATTCAAAGCTGATTTCAAACACCTGAGTTGGCTATTTACAGGAAATGACAATAAATACAATTCACATAATAAACAGTTTGTTTATTAAATTTTACTTTAAAGTAATATACATTTAAAAAAAAACTTATATGCCCTTAAAAGAAAAGATAAAAATTGATATGCCCTTAAGTACAATGATTTTTAAACAAAATTTACATCATAATATTGATTTAGTTAAGTTCAAAAGAAATCCCTCCTCAAAAATAAAGTTTGAAAAACCCTCCCTATTTTTAATTAAAAAAATAAGTACAATTTTTTGTTAAATTTACAAAGTTACAAAAATTAGATACAAGACATTATTATATAGCAAACTCAGATGTAATTTAGTTAAATAGATTTGTTTGAATTCTTTACCTGGTAAGAGAGATATAAACATTTTTGCCGGTTCACGTGTTTCGCAAGATGACAAACATAGTTGGCCGTTCTGCCTTGCACTATTAAATACACTTCACGACATTACACTACACTACTTTAATTTCTGCACTGTTTGCGAAACGACTATTTCAGTTTAAGCATCGCTTATTATTATTTTGATCTTACTTTGAATTTGACAAGAGTATTAATTTATTACGTGTGGTTTTTGAAGGTCAGTGCATCTTGTAGGTCGAAACGAAAAGAGAGAGACTTGCCTACGTGACTCAGTGCAAATCGCCGCGCATGCGCTGTGCAGTATTGAGTAATAGGGTGGGCCGAAAAAACACTTTTTTTTATTTCAAAGTTGTAATAGCGCGGAAAAGTTGCGAATTATATAGACAAAAGAATTATCAAAATCGGTTGATATCTTCCGGTCGCGCATAGGCTCTAAAGATTGACAAAATATGAAAAAAACAAAATTTTTGCGATTATTTTATTAATTTTTGAATTTGATGTTTTCGTAATGTAATAGTTTGTAACGTCTTCAAATAGAGCCTAAAATCATTGTGTTTTAATTTTGTTTAGATCAGTTAATATCTTCTGGTCGCGCATAAGCCCTAAAATTTGCCAAAATAATAAAAATGTTACATTTTCACGCATTTTTTATATTTGATAAATAATTAGTATTTAAATGTAATAGCCGTAGTATTTTTTCACATGAACTAATAATTAGGTAGAAAAAAATCTGTCAAGTTCAGTCAATGTTTTCCGGTCGCACAACGGCTTAGAAACTCTCGTGCACAAAGGGTGATCAGCAAGCCGACAACGTCACTCGGCCGGATGGGTCGAATGACCTTGGCCTTCCCCTCCACTCTACCCCTCCGCCATTCCTAGGATCACGCCACCTGTCTCCCTCCATTGTTTTGTTAGTCTGCATCTTCAGTTGTGATTGCAGTGAGTTAGTGTTTAGTTCAATCTCGCTGTTTTCGGTCTGCATCTCTTGGTGTTTTGTGTTATAATATTGCTGTGTGTTGACTCTGTGGCGTAACGAAACGGCAACGTCATGTCTGTGACGAAGAAAGTAATAACAAGACAGGTATTTGACTGCCCCATTTTTGGTACTCCAAAAGATCTGTCAGCAAACAAGCTGCCTACGGGCGAGGAAATCATTCGGTGTTGTTCTCAAGAAAGGTACAATTTAGCACTACAAATTAATAATAAGAGCATTAGTTTTAAACAAGTTGCCAGTATAGTAACTAAAAAAGTAATCAGCTTATATGAAAAAGCATCTATCCCTACAGTAACAGATAAGAGAATCGCGCAGCTCATAACTGCGTTGCATGACAATTATTACAGACTAAGGAAATCATATACACGAGACAAAAACAAAGCTTCTTTTAAAAAGCAAGTTGATGAATTTAAACAAAAGTGCTCACTTCTTTTTGACGTAGCAGCTTGCAAATGCCTCATCGTTGTTGAATGCGCTTGAAAAAAAACCACAGATTTGTGCCGGTGCAAAATAACTATTGATTGTAGCTGTGAAAAATCAAAAACAATTCCTCCAATTGAGCTGAGATTTGTTTACTCACTGCGAGTACACGGAATAGGAAAAATTGGAGCGGTAGACATAAGTGAAACAAACAAGCGTAACAAAGCATTGGAAAGGAAGTTACGTGACAGTCATTTATATGTAGAAGATGTTTCAAAACCCTCATGCTCACATTCTGTTTTAAATTTAGTCGAAACTGCAGACGAAGGACGTTGTCTTCCTAGTACGGACAGTGATAGCGACCAAGATTATACACTTACAGTTCAAGCAAAAAAATCTTCTAAACCTATTTGGCAGATGAGAGTTGAGTTAAAATCTACTGCAATACTAAGCAATCGTTATGGTGTTTCCGATCGCGCCACTGCGGCGATCGCATCAAGTATTTTACACGATTTTGGCATTGTTACTGATTCAGATTCCTCCAATGTTATAGATAAGAACAAAATAAGAAGGGAAAACTAAATTTTAAGTCTGAATTGTGTAGTAAACAAACGCCCCTCCACTGTTAGGTCTCTATTTAGACGGAAGAAAGGACGACACGTGTGTGATAGAGCAAGCTCATTCAAAAAGGTTTCGTAGAATTATTAAGGAAGAGCATTACTCGCTGATTCAAGAACCCGGCTCACTCTATGTTGGCCACGTTACTCCCAATTCTGGAAGCTCTGAAGATATTGTCAAGTCTGTAATTTCTTACATGTCTGAGCGAAGTATTTCTCTTGAAAATCTAATTGTCATAGGATGTGATGGTACTGCTGTCAATACAGGTTGGAAAACTGGCCTGGTTCGCCGAGTTGAACTTTATTTGAGGAAACCTGTACAATGGGCAATTTGCTTCTCCATTTCAATGAGTTGCCATTCCGTCACATGTTTGAGCACCTAGATGGCAAGACAACGGGGCCTAGTACTTCTAAAGGGCCAATCGGTGAAAAGTTAGTTGACTGCCAAAAACTGCCGGTGGTTAGCTACCAGAGTATTGATTGTCAGATCCCAGAGATACACAGAAACGTGCTTAGCAAAGATCAACAATACCTACTTGATATTTCAAAGGCAATACAATCAGAAACCTGTAAAGCAGATTTAGCTGTACAAGATCCTTGGCATTTAACACATTCTAGGTGTTTGACAAAAGCAAATAGAACTCTCAGATTGTACATAAGTGAAGAAAGCCCTTCATATGAACTTCAAGAACTAGTTTTGTTTATATTGCAGTCGTACATGCCAATGTGGTTTACTATTAAAACAAGTAAACACTTCACAGATGGCCCGAAACTTGTTTACCAAGCAATACAATCTACCAGGTATTTGCCAAAACCTTTGCTTGATGTTGTCGACCCTGTGATCGAACGGAATGGGTTTTTTGGCCACCCAGAACACTTACTTTTAGCCATGACTCAAGATGACAAGAAACACATAAGAGAGCTTGGACTTCAAAGAATTCTGAAGGCAAGACAGATAGATGCAAGAAGGAGAACAGTAAGAACATTTACACCACCAAAAATCAACTTCAATGCGCAAGAATACTCAGAAATGATCAACTGGATGGATTTTGAATTATCTTCTCCCCCATTGTTGGCAGACATCAGTGATGACGAGATCAAATCGCACATCGACAGTGACTCAATCCCTGACTGAAACATTAATTTCAAACAATTCCCAGTTCACACGCAGGCTGTTGAACGCTGTGTAAAACTTGTCACGGAAGCCTCAGGAAAAGTTTGTGGAGCTTAATCTCGAGACGGATTTATAAGAACCACTCTGCTGTCTAGATCATCCATGCCTAACTTTATTAGCAAATCAGTCTTCAAAGTACCTTCGGCTACAAAATAAAAAACAATACTAATGGTCAGGTTCAACTAAAGTGGACTATTTATTCAGAACTCTGTTTTTATTTTGTATAAAAATAAGTTTATTGTAAAAAACTATACTGTAACTAAAATATTTAAGCTTTTTAAATACAGAGCAAGTCGATAAGTACCATGCTCGTTGTTACTGTTACCACCCATCGTAACATAGGCCTAACTATCTTTTTTAAGTACTGTTTTTCTATAGCATTGGGTTTATTGCGCGACTGGAAGTTGTTAATTTATTTAGACCATAATAAAACACAATGTAATTATGTTCAAAAATAAAAATACCGTAACTATTACGTTACAAAAAGAAATATGTTAAAGATATAAAAAAAACTCGGAAAAAGTGAAATTTTCAATACTTTGGCAAATTTTGGGGCTTATGCGCGACCGGAAGATATTAACTGATCTAAACAAAATTAAAACACACTGTTTTTAGGCTCTATTTGAAGACGTTACAAACTATTACATTACAAAAACATAAAATTCAAAAATTAATAAAATAATCGCAAAAATTTAGTTTTTTTCATATTTTGTCAATCTTTAGAGCCTATGCGCGACCGGAAGATATCAACCGATTTTGATAATTCTTCTGTCTTTTCTTTTGTTTATATAATTCACAACTTTTCCGCGCTATTACAACTTCGAAATAAAAAAAAGTGTTTTTTCGGCCCACCCTATTGAGTAACAGCTGTTACTGAGTTGCCTATGTTAGACGCTAGGTGGAGTGAGTGTCTTATTTATGAAGTTGAATTCTGTTAAGTTTAATGAGATAAGTTTTTGGTTTAAATCGTATCGCGCCGTATTTTAAAATCGCTACAATTGATAAACTGCATTGCGTTAATATTGAGTTAATTTTTTTTAGTATTTTTCTAGTTATAACACTTTTACGGGTTATGTTTATTTTGCTAAAATTTAAATCACAGATCTCAAAGATACGTCTTTAATCTGTATGCGAACGCAAAGATTGGGATAGTTTTTATCAGCTTACGTCTTCAATTATTTTAAATTTAGAAGTTAACTCCCATACTGACTCTAATGATACTACTGTTACATGTTATGTTTATTTTGCTAAAACTTCTTTGTAGACAACATTCATCATTCGATCGAATAGTTTTCTTTCTAGCTTTGTATACATATAGACAGACAGACATACTGACACACATACGGACAGACATTTTGCAAAAACCACTTTTTTGGACTCAGATGGTCCCAAAACGGATATTTCCACAAAAATCTCAACATCGATTTTTTTTTGCTACCACTGTACTTTCTCTATACTATAGTATATTGAGAAAGTAAAAAACATTTATTTTCCACAGGTTAGGCCTACAGATTTTTCAGCCTTACATACCTAAATCCTAAACCAATATTAACGTTACTCACATCAAAAGTTATAATTTTAACACAGTTGGCTTATTTTATGGAGAAGCAATTGAAACTAACATATTGAGAGAAACCTTTTGTTTATCTGTATGTCAAACTATTCAATCATTAAACTTGTAATTTTATAAATGCGCAACAGCGGTTGACCGTCTTTATTTATTCTCTTGTCTGTGCGGGTGGGGGGGGGGGGGGTAACCAAGCATAAGATAAGAAAAGTACAGATTGTGGTAGTGCAGGGGGCAAGGGTGGAGAGGGAGTTGTGCTACGCTATGTTGTGTTGACAAGTGTTTGTTATAGAAGGGCGATGAGTCACACCCCTGCCAGCGTCATGGTCAGCATTCCTCAAATCTCAACTCCGCCATCACTTTCTACCTAATTTGAATTTAAATATATTATGTTTTGGATTTTTTAGACAATTTATATATTTTATGAATTTTTGTTTTACAGCGTTTCCAAGGACTATCTTCGTCTTCTAAAGTTTGGAGATTCTCTCTACAGGTGTAAACAGTTAAAAAAAGCTGCTCTTGGTCGGTATGTAAATCAAATGTTATTAGTATTACGAATCAAAATTTTGTAACATACTTTGCCCCATGTTGGGCACCATTTTGTAACATATTATTACAAAAAAAAAAAAAAAAAATAAAAAATAATAAATATAAAAAATAAAAAAGTATAAATTTGGAAATTTTCAAAAATTGCTCTAAGTCAGAAATGTAAACAACAAAAATATTTATATATATTATGAATTAAATTCATACTCGTATTTCCATTTGCAGTATCATTCAAATTACCTTAATAAACTTTAATAATTCACTTTACTTTAATATTCATAATCAACAAACAAACCTAACCTCCAAATGGAAATATAACCTTCATGACAACAGTTCATGACCCAGTGTCCATTTCATATCTATGTATGTGTACTTCTATGCACTGCATTCACAGATAAACCAACTACTGAGGCTTCGAGCAATGACATCATGTCATATATAATCTGTGATTATAGAATACACGAAATCACCTCCGTTCATCCGCCACCATTTTCTATGTTACACTGCATAACATGTAAAAAATATAACCAATCTTGATACTAACACTGAATTTACCGTGGATTCGTTTGCTACAAAAGAACTCAGATACATAGAAAGGAGAAGAAATAAATTAGTAAGATATGCCACCCTTTTACTCAACTATACTTAAGAAATTCAACATACAAAAAATAGAATACACAAATTACCTAAATCTTCATTATACAAACGATTCAAGATCTGAATCTTGAACAAGATCTGATCTCTCAAACAACATTCAACATACAATTATTATTTATAAAGAACATATATGAACCGAATGCAGACAATAGAATAACTTAAATTTTACTTACTGATTTCTGTGCAGTTATAAAACTAAAAACACAAATATAAAACCTGATATAGTCCACTTATAAATTGATTAATAGTAAGTCACAAATAAAGCCTCTAGTAACACAGTTTATCGTTATTACTTATTTCAGTCTTGCGCCACTTCGCACATTGTCTCTCATTTCAGAACTTTGCAACAACCAGAACGCTGTTAATTATTCACAAATTTCAGTTTTTTTACAGTAATTTACTTGTAACAACGTTCTTCTTCATATTTAATCCACTTTTAACTACGAAACTTTCTTACTAACGGTAATTTTAAACCGCTCTACAGGTCTGACTGATTCGATGATCCAGTGAAGCGCTTGGCGACTACAGTTGTCCAGCTAAAGCCTTTGCGTCATCAATTTTCAACCAATCAGAGTTATTTCTTGTCCACGTGCACCTCACATGTTTTTCTTCCACCAATCAGCGTTCACCAATGGCGACGTTATGTCTACGTACTTTTGGACTGCTTTAAGGCTATTTATCTAAATTTTATATGTCACGCCCTGACATTGAGGCTAGAATAGGCTTACGTTACAAAAATTAATGATTATTGTGAATAATTACTATGTCTGCATTCATAAAGTTATGTAAACATTATTTTTACTTTATTGAAAATGTATTGTCTGCATATCCCTATAAAATTATATGTTTATTAAGTTAATACATTTAGCCTAGACAAGTGTAAACTTTAGTTTACCCCCCCCCCAAAATAACTCTAAATTCAAATATTATTTCCCTGATAGTCACATATATTACAGAAAGCCTTTGATTGTGGATAAAATAGCTTTTAGACACAATCAAACAAAAAGAAATATATGTGACTTGAAGCACCGTATAAGTTCATAGTCTCCTTTTACAAATCTTAAACAAATTGAATTTCAGTCATACATCACACTCGCTCAACAACTTATTAATCAAATATAAATCATATAAATATTATGAAATCAAATCAAAAATGTAACTCACAATAATTAACAATAAAAAAACCAACAATTCAAATTCAAATTCCAACCAGTCAACTTCTATGCAATTCAAATTACCATTAATGGGATTCAGTGAAAAGTCTGCAATCAATTAACATTATTCAATTTACTTTAACTCTTTAACTTTAAATCTTCAGTTTACTTCAATTACTTTAATGTTGACTTTCAACAAACACATTATACTTTTTCATCACAAAAATTAAATCAAACAATCGAATTATCAAAAATCAAATTAAAATTCAATTACATTTTCATATAATAAACACATAATAAATCAAAAATCATCTTCTCATACCATTCTTTAATGAATTTACCAACTCTTATTTTAACCCCATCTATTGTATTTATCTTTTGATATCAGTATTTTATCATTCAATACCCTGTATGAACCTGAGAATAACCTGTATGTCTTGTCTACCTTGAATTGTACAAGAAAGAGGAAAGACGGAAGATGGGATAGAAAAGTACCAATCATGAAAAATCAGAAAGCCTCTTTAACTTTGGATTGAAACTTTAAATGTGTGATAAAATTTAACTTCCTCCTTGAGTTAATATTTTCTCATATTATTTACTGCTACTCTTGCCTTATTTATTTGAAGTTACTTTTTTAATAAACTCATTTTATTTTACTTTTAATTAATAGTTTAATGTGATTGATTTTGAATTTAAAAATTTTTAATAAACTTTTACTACTGACTTTATTAAGCTCCTATTTCTTTGTTTTACTTCAACTTTAAAATTTCATCATTTTTAAATTTACCAAATTTGGTTTTTTAAGTCACTTTTTAGTTATTATTAAACATTTTATAGAAAAACTTTATTTACATAATTTACTTCATTTTCTTTCATTTATTGAATTATATGTAGAAATATCAATTTCTAACTTTATTAACTTTCACATTGTTTTATTAAAACTTGCTAAGAACTGCCTGGCCTGGCCAGAACATGCCTTTTTTGACTTTAGATTCCAGGCCCGGTTAAAACTGATTAGGCCTTTCTCAATATCTGAATCTGTTTTAAGGTATTTATTTTTAATAAATTTGAATTGAGTAAGCTAAGCAAGCTTAGACCGTCTCACTACGAAATGGAATTAATGTCGTCGGTTGTTTATAAGCTTGTTTAAGAGGTCTACAAAATTAAATAAGTCGTCGTTATGGAATAGTTAAAGGTTATGTGGCATCTATATGTTTTTTGAAGAATAAATCGTCGGATAGAAAGTTCTCCTATGGTTATGTTTCTGCCGGCTGACCGTTTCGGATCAGAGGCTGTGCCCTTCGGTAAAATCGTCCCTCGAAGATTTGAACCCAGTGCATTTATGGTACTTTAGGTATTTGTCGATTTTTGTGTCTGGTTCCCTCACCAGACATGCTATAAGGTCATGTAAAACAGCTAAATGTGCAGAGTAATCGCCTAAATTTATTTTTTTAGTAAAAGATTTTATTCTAGTACAAAAAATCTCAAAAAGTATTTCTTCCGGTCATGAAACGTGCTTCTGGTTGTTGTAGTTTTTGGCTAACGAACTTGTCCGAGCGACTAAGAAAATCAAAGTTTGTACCAAATCAAACTTAAAATGCAGCTGTTAGTGTGTGAACACACTCATGTATACATTTACTAGCTGGACCGATCCGGTTTTGCATGGATAATCAAATCAAAGTTAAATGTATATTAACTAAACAAAATATATCAATAAATATATTATACTATGTATATCTTATGGGGATTTTTATTAACTTTCGCTCCCAAACCCCCTAAAATTTAGAATTTTTTGAAAATCATTCTTAGCAACATCTAGAGCCCTAGAGGAAGCTACATACCAAATTTCATCCAATCTGTTTGGTGATTTTTGAGATTTTGTGATGTGAGTGAGTGGTATTTGGATTATATATGTATATAGGTTATATATACCGGGTGTCCCACGAAGAGGTCCCTATTTTTGAATTAATATATTAGATGCACCGAACACTCTACAAACCTGAAACTCAACAGTCCTAACATACACATTATGTAAAAGAAATACACCTGAGTATCAGTTAATTCTGACACATTAGGACAAAAGTGTGGGATATCAAAGAAATAGTACCTTTTCGTTAAAATAGTTTTATTTCCTTAAGTGTTACAACATAATTATTGAATTTTAACGATGTTACTAAGCACTAAACAACGTTAGGGAATTAAAGATATAAGTAACTCATAAATAAATTAAATCTATTTGATCCATAAACCTTATTCAAACTGATGTCCATCGATCGCAATGCACTGATGACAACGAAATAGAAAACAGTCATACGCTTTGCTGAACAACTCTCGAGGTATCAACAACAGTTCCTCTTCGATCAACCTCATTAGTTCATCGTCTGTCGCAATGTTATGGCAATAAACCTTCTCCTTCAAAAAGCCCAACAGAAAAAAGTCACAAACAGTCAAGTCTGGAGACCTTGGGGGCCAGTCCATGAAGCTGCTGCCACGACCTATCCAACGGTTAGGAAGATTTTGGTCCAAAACTGCTTTGGCCACATTAGCATAATGCGGAGGAGCTCCATTATGTTGGAAAAAAATCGTCTGTCAGGATCATCTTCAAGCAGTCCGTGAACTAAATGAGTTTTATAATGTTTGATTTTGTTCTTTTTGGCATACCTTTGGACAGATGACTTCGGTATCCCTGTAGCAGATTCCACCTTTCTTACTGAATTAGGCGTATTTGGAGATTCCATGAAAGCAGCACATACGATTTCTTAATTTTCTATGTTGGAGGATCTATGGTATTTTTTTTTGTATTGACCCCGTTTCTAGTAGGATAGTCTTCCACTTACGAATAGATTTCCTTGACGGTGGAACTACTCCTGGGTACCTTTCCCTAAAACACCTTATTGCTTCATAATAATTTTCAAAGGCAATAGCCCAGGAACAACATTTCACTTTTTGCTCAGTTGAAAACGACATGGTACATAAGACACTTTACAATGCATCTTAATAACAAATGCCAATGTTTATTACCAAATATGTTCATTGTTGTGGATACACGCAGTCAGCTGATAGATTTAAAATAGTCTAAACAGCTGTAGCTGTTCCTATTCTAAATAAAAGTAGGTTTACCCTTAAAATACGATTGCTGATTTTTTTGTTTTTTTGTTTTTCCGCCATTTTGTTTGGATCAGTCAGAATTAACTGATACTCAGGGATATTTATTTTAAATATGTGTTAGTCACGACTGTAGAGTTTCAAGTCTGTAGCGCGCTCTATACGTCTGTCATATCAATTCAAAAATAGGGACCTCTTCGTGGGACACCCGGTATATAGGCCTACATATAATTTTTTACGACACTCCAAAAAATGCTCTAGGGTCCATGGTAATTGACCACTCCCAACCTTAGGTCTCACATAAGAGTCACTGAAATTTCTCATGTTTAAAATGGACGTTCGCTAAAAATTACTACTTCCATACCTGTTGCATTTTTTACTACTTCAAATACCTAGTATTTAGCAGGTACAGAATAACGGGTCTACTACACTGAAATAGTTTGATTGATAGCTTAAATAAAATAACAATTCAGACTTCTTAAGAATACAGTCAGTTATCTATAAAATAATCTTGATACTATAGTATTGATTCTTACAAACAATATTTTATTGATTAAATACATTATTAAATTTATGAAATTGTATGCCATCAAAATCTTATGTTGCAGTTAACTAATTAAAGATATAGGATTAATAGGAAAGATGAGTTATTGCAGAGGGTAGTTAAAGAGCACCGATTATGGTCCCCGGAACACACTTTGGAGTGTCATTAGAAATTTTATGCATATATACATGTATATATTTGTTCGCACTATAACAGCCACATTTTAAGTCAGATTTGGTCCAATTTTGGTACATACATTGGTTGTCTATGTCGCTCGGATGAGTTTGTTAGCCATCAAAATCCAACTACTATAAGTATGGTTTTTGACCGTAAGTAACATATGTATATATGTGTTTGCACTCTAACGACCATATTTGAAGTCCGATTTGGTCCTCACGTTACTTGTCTATGTCTCTCGGAAGACTGTTCATTGAGTTTTCCTGTGTCTTAGTTTAGTTATTTTTTTACTTTGAACACTTCTTTTATATAGCATCTTTTTAAGTCTATCCATAAGAATTAAAAAGTATTTAAAACAAATAAGCAAAAATCAAAGAACTGGCCATTAACGCAGATCATATTTTTCTAAATACAGTTCAATCTTGATAGTCTGAAGTGTTCGATAATCCGACATCCCTCTACTTTTGCACATGCCATGGCTCATGGAAGAAGGAAGTGGTATTTTCTTGTGAAAACATGTGGCTTAGTATAGCAGTGACTTTTACTTACATGTAAAAGACTAATAGAATACAATATTATACAAGTTTAGATGTTTTGGGCATTGCTATGTAAATATTTTTGTTAAAGTGTTCGTGTTTTAATTTTTATTGAAGAGTAAGCATAAGACTTAAACACGTTCACTGTGGCGGGGGTACCATTTCGCCCATCGGGGTTTATTCACATGCACAAGGAATACCGGTACTCCCGCCGTAATGTCCATGCATTGTTGTTTAGTGTGGCTTGACTCTGCAACGAGCAGTTTGAGGCTATGTATGTTTGTTCGGCAACTAACTGGAGAGTGTAAAATATGCGTAGTTTTAAGTTCGCACTTCCTGCCTGTTAATTACTGCTGTATTTCTGTGCTTTGACCTGTTTACGATTTTGTATATTTATTAGTTATTTGTTTAATGTTTTAAGGTTTTTATTTTATATTAAAATCACAAAATTAAAACCAAACTCAAATCACACATCACAAGAGAAATGTCGGATGTGCAAAAAAAAAGCACTCAGAATTAGTGTCTATCATGTCTAGAACATCCAGGACTTTGTGT
>JAGFPH010000146.1:790106-812995 GCA_018207615.1 Philaenus spumarius
AAAAACCGTGGGAAAGGAAATGATTTACACTTTAACTTTTGTATTTACACATTTTTTCTAAAACATATATTTACATATACGTAATCATCGTTTTAAAATTGTAGTTTTGTGTTAACCTGTTGCCTCTTGTGAATCACAATGCAATTATACTCAACTTTCCCACGTCTCTAAAGCTCAATATCGCTCAAGAGAAATATTTTGACCAATAATATAAAGATACCATTGGATTCATCAAGATTTTATCTTTCTAAAACTGCCTTCCAATCAGACGTCACTCTTATACTTTGGAAAATACAAAGATTTCTGTAAATCCTTGCAATCGGACAGTTTTTCACCAATGAAACAGCACATTTTGCAATTGCGATATCTGTTACAATTCGATATGTTTCAACAGATAACTTTACATAGTTTTGTAGACCAAACTTCAATTTTTGGTTTGGTGTAACTGTAAAATAAAATAGATTTGACTGGTTAGATGCTATTCAAACAGTAGTGGAAAGTACAGACTTTTAAAGAATTCAAACCAGCACATGAGATCGATAAGCAGGTCTGTTTCCCACGCTACAGTCCCAACGGTAATTTTGTTTCCTTTATCCACACTACGTTTCATTTGATTGATCTCATTTTGTGATTCAAGTAAAGCTAAGTGAAATACTTTTATGAAATAATAATTTACAAATATACAGTTCAATTCTTTGATTTATTCTCTAGTCTTTCTTATAATAATATTTCATTTTTGGGCAAAGGATATACACTTTACAGTACAACCTGTCATATTCAGACTAATGTGGCGACCGGCCGATCCGGATATGGAAAAATCCGGACATAGCGAGGTAATTTACAAATAGCCAAAAAGCCCAAAACAATGAAAGCCATTATTGTTGAATACTATTTTTAGATGTTTCAAGCTGCTCGGACTTGTATTTACTGTACGGTACTACAAAGTACTATATAGGCTAACAAATTGATGTTCTACACACAACCATAGATTATTGGTAATTAAAAGTAAACAATAAAAGAAAACCGTTTACATTGTAAAAACTAAATTTTAATTATTACAGTACAGTAATTAAATAATTACAATTAAATATCTAAAGTATGTTTTAAGTATGTAGGTCCAGTACTGTACTTATAAACACACCAGCTTTAACAAAATTATCGGTAGGCCTACAGTTTGGCACAGAAAATATAAATTAAGTTTTACTTACAATACCGAAAAGGAACACTAATGGCTATATCAGTTTTTGAAAAAAGTTGTGATTTTCGGTTAGAGAATCATTGACCGTTTCAAGGTCATAGCCCGCAAAGAATAGACTAGGCACGGTGCACAAACATTAAACTTGCTGCAACTTTCACTTTTCCACCTCATCCGCCACTCAACCAAAATACGAAAATTAGTTTGGAGATGCGTCCCGGTTATGGTAGGGTCCGGATGTGACAGGTCTTACTGTATTCCTAAATTACTATTCAAACTAAGGCCTAGTTTTGTTAGCAGTCTTGTAGTAGGAACATAAAAACTGATGTTTTCAAAATAAGAGATTTGAAATTGATAAATATTTTTATACAGTTCTATTTAGAACTAAATTACAAAACTTTTTTACATTTAAGAAAATTACAAAAAATGTTTAATACTTTTTATGTAGGCCTAAATTTGAACTTTTTCCTTTCGTTACTGAACATGTTTGTTTCTTGAGGTAATAACTTTGTAAATTTTACTTCAATCCTTTTTTTACTGGCATTTATGAATTCTTCGAACCTTTCTCTACAAAAAAGCTATGGAACACTTTTGGATTATTTTATAATTACTATATTTGGCGAATTTTTGAAATATGCTTGCACACGCACCGAAATGGCTTGGCGTTGCAAAACATTAGCACGGACAGTTGTAGGGTTAATAACTAAATTTAAAGAACCAGAATAGTTTAATGTTCAATGTTGAGTTTGTGCTATCTGTCATATTTTTGTTTTAGCCATTATTGGTTGTGTGCAATAAAGTTGATGTGGTGGCTATTAATGACCTTCCTCCGCACAAGAAGGAAATTCTTAAAGTGTTTGAAGATAATGGAGTTCCTCTTATGTCAATGAGTACTTTAACTGAACAAGGCCTTGCTGAAGTTAAACAACAGGTGAAATAACTTTCTTAGCATTAACCAGTGTTTAATAATCTACATTTATCATGTAAAATTTAATTAGTTGTTTGAAGAAAATGGTAAAATTTATTTATTTTTGTAATACAGTTTTCAAAATATTTATTTAGTATGATTATTCAATTTTTAAATTCACATCTCTAATGTAGTAATTTATACTTTATTGTATCCAATTCACAATTAAATATAACTATATTTGACTTCTATATGTTGTATGGTTTCGATCTGTTTTGCTTGTGACTAGTTTTGAAAGATATTATATTTTGTCATCAGATATTAAAATATATTTAAATGTTGACATTTTACAATATAGTAATTTACAAACTTGGCCATATAAACATTTATCTACCTGTTCAAGTTTATAACTTATTGTTATTTTAAATTTTGTTGTAGGCTTGTGAAACTTTGTTAGCATATCGAGTGGAAAACAAGATTCATGCCAAGAAACTGGATTCTGTATTAAATCGATTACATGTAGCTTTGCCTAAGCAAAGGGATGCTAAAGACAGACCACCTTGTATTCCAGGTAAAATAACTGTGTGTAGGCCTACCCTTTAAAATAGGGCATTCAAGATTTTGTTGTTTTAAATAGTTAGTATTGACTAGATAAAGTTTCTACAGAATTATTAAAAAATGTTTGACATTATTATCATCTTTTAGAAACTGTAGCGGCAAAGAAACTGGCTGCGGCTAATAGGAAGCGTAAATTAGAACGTGACATAGAAGAGGAAATGGGAGATGATTATGTGCTTGACTTGAAAAAGAATTACGACATCCCAGAGGAATATAAGTATGACGTGGTTCCTGAGATCTGGGAAGGACATAACATTGCAGATTACATTGATCCTGAAATATTTAAGGTTTGAAAAATTTTCAAATTACAAATAATTTTCTTTATTATGTACAAATGGCACTTTTAATCCTTTACAAGGCAACAAATTACATTACTGAATGTCTGTGTAGAGCCAAGTCTTTACAAAAATAACGTATTTTCCATAAATACAATATTTCCCTGATGTGTATTTTCCTTGAGGCAATTTTATTATCAAACATTGTTTTACAAAGATTTAAATGTAAAACAAACTTTAAAAAATGTAAATGAATTGAAGGCTTTTTCACACCGCATTCACACTGTCACTTGACATATCACATCGTGCAATTCACACCGCCATATTATTGGAACTTCGTTTCAGCTCTGTCAAGTCAGTTCAGTGCTGCCTACGATTGAAACAGGTAAAAACATGGCAAGTGGTTTGTGGTGCGATAGCGCATTTACTAAAAATGTGCCTTGGTTGGATGACATCGATAGTAGTTCGAGTAGTGATGAGGAACTCATGCTGTTGTACTGCTATTTCGCCCCATGCTATGTCCTTTAAATGGCTGTCTTTGTATTCCTCCACATCTACATTCCACAGCACTGGACAGGTTCTGACAACTTCGATTTACTGCTCCATTACAAATAACGAAAAACTAGCAATACAGCAACTTGTAACGAGTTAGCAAAACTGCACGACAGAGTGTGGTCATGTGCGTGTTGGGGTAGCAGGCCAGTGCGCATGCGCGAGGCCCCAGACGTCGACAGATGTTTGAAAAGATCGCTATCGGAGCGATCCCGCAGATTTGTCTGTCAACGTCTGTAGCATCTGTGTTGCTCTGCGAGGTCGGTGTGAACTGCACCATTTGAAATGATGGAAACAAATATTTTGAAAAATCTCACGTGAAGTCATGTGACATAGTGTGACCGCGGTGTGAAAACAATATATAGGTAACAACTAATACTAATTAGGTTCAAAGCTAAGTAACTTGCAAATATTTTAAATAGTTACATTTACTAGAAATAAAGAAATTTATTGAATATGTTTGTGAAGCACTTCTTATGATATTGGACTTCCCATTTATCTTCTCACTCTCACCCAATTGTTTATAGATACTCGTTTGAGTTTTGAAATTAAAAAACTGTTGAAAATTTTAGATGTCATAAATGTTTAATTCCTATTTCTCCCATGCTGTACATACTCGACAAAGATTGATTTTTTGAAGAAGGTTTAAAATGATTATGACTATTTACCTAGTTATAGTAACAAAGTGTATTGTTATTACATAAATCAAAATTTCCTTTTTTAGAAATTAGCAGAATTGGAACAAGAAGAATTACTAAGAGAAGAAGCTGGATTGTACGCTGTGCCTAAAATTGAGATGGATGAGACTCTTAAGGAAATTAGAGAATTGGCTTTAAAAATACGAGAAAGAAAAGCAATAATGAAGGCAGACTCTAAGATTATAAAACAATCAACAAAACCAGTAATACCAAGAACATCTACAGCTAAAGTACGAGAACGTAGTGTAAGCCGACTACAAAAACAGATGTCTAATTTAGGAGTGGAAGTAGAAAACACAGAAGAGGTAAGGTGTCAAATATAATTCAATACATAAAAACAAAAAATAAAATAAAATATAGTCTTAGAACTATCATGAAGCCATAGTAAAAGCATAGATCATGAATAATAAATATATCTTGCATCCATACGGCAGCAGTGTGGCGAAAATTAGGTTGTCGGGAAAATAGTGCATGATCGCGCCTCGAGGTAGCGCTAGGGAGAAATAATTTTTAGCATTGGTGTTTCACACAGCTTCCGTCGTTTCCCCAATAGATAGCGCCACTATAGTCGAATTTCCAGTGGAACGAAATATTGCATTGAATCGGAGTTCTATTAGGTTATCCAAATACAATGGTAAAAGTAGCAATCATTCTTTAATGTTAATTTAAATCCAGCAGAGAAAAGAAGAATGCCCTTAGTTGGAAAATTTACTACTTCAAGTAGAGACTGGTGAACTTATTGATTCATTTCAGTCTTAAAATGAAGAGGAAAGTTAAAATTTGTTGTGTTCTCAGAAAAACTTAATTTGCAGTGAGATCTGGGTTTTTAGCTGACCTGCAAATAGAGCCACCTCTACCAATTCAACTACTGTATGAGAAACTGGTCATTCAGTATGTCATGTTCATTAGTTTTGAAATTTTGCATACAAATAACAGCTCAAGCATATCAAGATAACTTACCTGTAATAATTGTTCTTTTAACATAAAAGAAGGAGCCAATAGCTCGGTCACCCAGTAGCTCGAAGCAAACATTTCCAAATACTGGTAATTGTTTTTTTTAGTTATGCTTCCTGGCTGTATGATCTGGTGCATCACAGCAACCACAAATTTGTGTATAATTATATTGAACGGACATTACTTAAATTCAGTGAATCAAAGCTCGTGCTGATCATGGTCCACATTGTACTTGCTAGACAGCAGGCAGTCTATATTTTACTACACAGAAGTTGTAACACAGAATGAATTCTCTACATTTGTCTTATTTATTTTTTTGTTCATCAATAGGTTTACCATAAATTAAAAAGTAATAATTTTTGTTGACCATTTTCAAATACTAAGCCAGGAATAATCAAGTCAAATTTTGTTTTTTTTAATGAATTTAGTGGTTTTGATGCTAATTGCTATGCATTTATGGTTTATGTTTTTGTTGTAAATTTAAAACTTTCAGACGTCTTGGGTTCAAATAATGTTGCTGCTCTTGGCATTTCTCTTGCCAATTAATTACTTAACTAAAGATAAATATAATTATATAAAAATGTATATTTTGCATATGTAGTGTAAAGGATTATTAATCACTAGTCAACTATTAAAGTACATATCTATGAGATACATTATATTTGTAATATCTTTCATAAACTTAGTAGCAATAGCAAATCAAAAGAAGGTTAACTTTTTAATTATTAACTTATAATACATTATATTTCTTTCAAGGATGTAAAAAGGTATTTAATTAATCGCTCTCAACTCTAGATTCAAATTTTTGATCCTAAAACGTTATTCTTGTTTTTTCTTTGCCATGATAAATTGTATTTAATAAATTCTGGATTCTCGCTTGTCCATAAACCTCAGCTCTTGGCTTTTCTCCATCATGATAATTTGTATTAAACAAAATCCTGTTCTCATCTTGAATTCTAAAAGTCAATCTCGCACACCCCTAACTATAATAGAACTATAATTTTGCTAAATTTCTTTATACAATTTGTAAATTAAGTCAATTAAACCTAATCATACATGGATATTACTATTAATCCTTTTGTTTCTGAAATTTCATAAACCTTTTGTTTTTTGGTAAAATATTTCATAAACTGTGGTATTTAATTCAATTTGATTGTCTGATTTATTTCCATCTATATTTCTTACATTATTCATATATAAATTGATTTTATGCTGAGAATTAAATATAAAATATACTTTTAAAATAATCTTGATTGCTTTCAGTCACATTTCAAGAGAACCCGAGGTCGCTCAAAGTCATTGTCACGACCACCATCGAAGAGGATGCGCATGGATGTAGATGTATCACAGAGTAGAACAAGAAGTTTATCTAGAACAACTCCAAGAGATCAATCTGGAGTTAGGGATCCACTTGTACGTACTAAATACAAACTTAACACTATTTACGCATAATCTTTAAATAATAAAATGAAATGTGTTAAAAATAATATAATTTTTAATACAAATATAAATTTCCAATTAGTATTCAATTATTTTTTTATAAAAATATGTTTATTTTTAGTTTATTAAAAAAGGTAAATTTAATAATTTTAAAACAAAATCTGAGTATTTTATCAACAACTTACTTAAAAGCTTAAAGCCCCATGTTTTTTGTTGACTTGAAAACTTAAGGTTTTGAAACTACTGAAAATAAATTATTAGAAATATAAAACATACTCCAAATTGTTCCCAATACTATAAGAAACACCTTGTTTATAAAAGCAATGTGATTTTCCTTTATTTTATAATATTAAATAATATTAAAATCATGATTTTTGTTGTTTTAGGTGAGGAAGAAGCTTAAGCAAGTGGCACACAAAGCAATTGCCAAGAAAGTGGGCAAGAAAGGTCTTAAAGGTGAAGCTGATAGATTTATTGGAACGAAAATGCCAAGACATCTATTTTCTGGAAAGCGAGGTGTTGGTAAAACCGACAGGAGATAAATACAACACATTCATTGTATTGATCACGTATAATGAGAATGAAGAAATAATTATAATTTGTATTTATATGTTTCTGTACATAACATTCACTTTCTTGGCCAGCAACTGTGGGGTTGGGCAAGGAATTTATGCAGATTGAAAAATACAATCACCAATTTTTGGTAAAATATTTGTTTTCTTATTATTTTTGTATTGTTGCCTCCTTCAATGATCTTAAAATAATTACGTAACTCAAATATAATCTTTCTTAATTGCCTATTTAGTATCCGTCTTATTATTACTCAGTTGTGAACTGTTTTTTAGGAAGAAGATTTGGTATTTGCCAATTTATATATTAAAACCAATTGGCGGATCACAGTCCGTATCCGAACTGCAGGAAAGTTCTGAATATTGAAAAAATTGTGTATTTTCAGAAAATAGTGTTTCATTTTCCCTGTGAAATACAAAAGTATTGATTTTAGGATAGGCCTAGTTTGAACCAATATGTATGATTTAATTAGAAACTTATTTTAAACTAGAGTTTGGCCTAAAATATGTTAGTCTTATCATTTACTTGATTTACCAAGGGAAACTGCAACTGAGGGGGGTTTTACAATAATGAAATTATAAATTTCCTTATAAATGTCCATGTATCTTGGAAAGGTTAGCTTATCTCATCTGAGACTGAAAGTGACCCATTTTAAATATGTTTGCCAAATAGTTTTTGCTGTGTGTTTGTAGAAGTACCAACCAAAATTATTCCTCTTTATATTATTAGTAAAACATTCTAATTTAGCATATTAGACTATCTTAAATCATTCCTCCGCAGTTGAGTGAGTGGAGCGAAGTACGCAAGAGTTTCCCTAGCTGTTATATAATATTATGTTCTTCTGGCATCTGTCTATATTTATTCTAATCTGCATCAGATTTACCTTTTACTTCCGTTGCATTTATTACTTTTCTTTTGCTAATTTTACTCTTGCTCATGTTGAGAGATTCAATATTGTATGGTTAATTAGGATTTTCCCATTCTTTAAATATTTATGGGATATTTGTATTATTTAATAAAAACGTGAAAGAGGAAATAAATAAATGCTCCTTCGTGTCAATATCGATAATTTATTTGCAAACATCAAAGAAATATTATTTTGGGATTGTAGTGTGGTTTTTATACTGATGAGACAAAATTATTCTTAATTAAAGGTTAGTATGATTCTGTTACTTCGGATCAGATTTGTGTCTGCATCAGATATTTACATATTCAATCCTTTTAGTAGCAGAAAACAACATTCAAAAAACATCTACACTGCCTGAATGCCATATGAATCTTTAGTGAAACGGCGATTAAAAAGAAGCTTTGAATTTATGCCGACTGTCTCTCAAAAAGTTTAATATAAGACCGACCAATGAAAATCTTGCAAAATATAAAAGTCTGTGTGCTAAATTAAGAAAATTTTTAAATACAGTAAGGAAGATTCTTAGGAAAAATATATTGGTACATTATCACAAACCACTCCCAGATCTGGTGGTAAAACCTTTGATCTGTTTTCGGTTCGGTCCCCTCTTTTCAAACTTATGGGCATGTCAAAGCAGGTAGGGGTTTTGACCACCAATAGCGAGGACATTGTAATACTCAGGAATTAATTTCTCTTGCTGTTGGTCAAGCTAATGATTCTCCTTCCATTATCCCACTTACAATTGAAAAATAAGTCTGCATTATTTCCGACATGAGACTCGGTCACAGACCTTGTCAACATATTGCCCCTCTTGATGTTATTATGTCTGACATTACCTACTCTATAGCATAGATCATGAATAATAAAATAGATTATGCACGCATACGGCGGCAGTGTGGCGAAAAAAAGGTTGTTGGGAAAATTTTGCATGATTGCGCCGCGGGGTAGCGCTAGGGAGAAATCATTCTAGGCATTGGTGCTACACACCGCTTTTGTCATTTCCCCCTTAGATCGCGCCACTATCATCAAATTTCCAATGCGTTGGATCGGAGTTCTATTGGTTATCGAAATACAATGTCTATAGTCAAACACCTCCAAGTTGTGGGAGATTAGCGCTTCTTCAGATATATTCATATATTTGAGGATTATACCTTCCCTGATTTTTGGTTGGAGGCAACAATAATTCCTCATTTAATACCAGAGAAAGACAAAACTGCTCTAAGTAGTTACTGCCCTATTTCTCTCACCAGTGTTTTTGTAAATTCGTAGAGAAGGTGATAAATCGACGGCTTGTATGGTGCCTGAAAAGTAATCAGCTGCTTTATATTTAGTAGTATAGTCCCCAAAAGGGAAGATCATCCGTAGATCAACTGGTTTAACCATTCGGCTATTCAGAATGGATTTCTCTGATGTTAGACACTCGTCACAGTGTATTTTGACCTTCAGATGGCATTATGAAATGGCTTGGCAAAGAGAAATTCTGAACATCTTTGGGGTATTCTTGTTGAATTTACACAATACTTTCTATCCGATTGTTTAGATTGCATCTTGGACCTACTTCGTCAGATCAATTTTATTTAGTGAATTGCGATCCTCAGGGCAGTGTGCTTAGCATGACTAACTTAAGGTCTCCTGTTTATTGTTTTCTTTTAGCCTATGATTTGCCATGAATGTGGCTATTCGTAATATGGCTTCCGTAGAAAGAACACTCCAATTAACTATCAATAAACTACGTACACGGACCAAATGTACAGGATTTAAGTTTTCTGGTGCTAAAATACGATATATTTCCTTTAATTCTTTAAAACAGAACTCAACATCGGTCCAATAGGCTGTTGTTACATTTCTATAAAAGAAAGGTCTTTTTGATCATTGACTTTCTTGGAACCCACATGTGACAAATTTGAAGTTACGTTGTAACAAAATTCTAGATATGTTGCAGGCTTTAAGGATAATGTACTAGGGTGCTGATTGGACTTGCATACTGCAACCACGCTCTTGTTTGATTACGTACGACTACATCTCCAAAGTCTATTTTTCGGCTAGGTTATTTTATAAACATTGATTTTGTTTATGTCATTGCTCTCTGTCTAGCTTCCGGAGCTTTTTGTTTTATCCCATTTGTAGTGAGGAATTACTCATATTATGTAGAGCACAGCTGCAACTGTCACAATGTGTGTAGCTTACATTCAAAACTTTTCTCCATCGTAACATGTTTTTTGTAATTAATGCATGTTCTATTTATGCAAAAATAAAAAATAAATCTTTATTTTATTGAGAAAATTCTTACACGTTTTTTTCAGATTTAGTACTTTACACAACATTTATTCTGTTAGTTTATTAATAACTTTTGTTTGGCATTGCCTTTTTCTTATTATTGATAGCAGTTTTGAGGTGTTAAAATTAAGTTAAAAAATGTAAACCAGCAATGATTTAAAGTTTTCTGGAATGTTGATTTATTCAGACAAAGTAATTAGCGTGAGGTACAAAATCCATTTCAAGTCAAGACAGTCATGTAATATATTACTTATTACAGACAGACATATATTAAATATTACTTAGTCTATAAATAAATATTACTGAAATTTATATAAGAACACCTGTTTTCTCTGGCCTTTATCTTGTAAACTACAGCCTTCGTTTAGGAGCTATAATTTTTGAAAAATGGCTTGCAAGCCAAAAACCTGGAAATGAAAAACGCTCAATATTTAAATGACCATTACTCCAAATGGAATTAATATATTTGAAAACGATTATAGGTAGTAATTCTACTCACTATACTGCTTTTTTTGATGTAGTAAAAAGTTATATTTAGAATCCCATATTATATTGCAAAGAAAGACCCATACCACTTTCAAAAAAGGTAAAATACCCGTTTTCTCTGGCCTATATCTCGGAACCTATTAGTGATACTTTAAAGTAAACAAAAAATGAACTTTTATTTTAAATAATGTGCCACATACAAGTAGTTTGACAGCTACAGAGTTATGAAAAAGGGTTTGCAAACTAATAACCCTGAAACGATAATCACTCGATTTTACATAACCATTACTCCAAATGGAATTAATATAGTTGAAAACTATTATAGCTAGTCATTCTACTTACTATACTGATTTTTTTTATTTAATAAAAAGTCACTTTAGAATCTAATTTTTATATTTTTTTAAATGTTGAAAAATTGGGGAGCCTTCACAAAAGTTTAAAACAGCTGTTTTCTCTGGCCTATATCTCAGAACCTATTAAGAGCCCTGTAAACGATCAAATTTGTTGTCAAATATTACTTGTTTGACAAATAATTTGATCGTTTGCAGCTTTGTTTGATGCGTTTGACAAACATTCTACGTGTTTGGTGTGTTTGATGGAAATCTGGATTGACAGCTTGTTTAACAAAACAAGTTTGAAGGTATGCTGCAGTGTTTTTCAAACAATATCTCAGTTGTAATCATGGAGGACGCGTCGCCCATTAATGATGTAGAGAACAATATTACCAACAAAGAGTTTACTTTGCATTTTATATCTATTTATTGTGGCATGCCGATGTTAAGGAAAATAAAATCCAAAGAATATATGGACAAGAATAAAAGAATCGTGGCAATAAAAAAATGACAGATTTGTTGAAGCTATGTATATTATTATACATTATATAATAATACATAACTATATTATATGATAATTTAATAATTTTAGGTTAGACCTAGACTGATAACACAGTCATGTTATAGACGGGGCAAGTAGAATAAGCAAGTACTTGCCGCAAGTACTGACAATGTTAATACTTGCTGCAACAAATAGGCTACCTTTACATGTGGCAAGTACTTGCAGCCAGAGAATCAGAAAGTACTTGCCACCAGTATACTGTGAGCACCGTGGGAGTACAGATCAGTGTAATATCAAATACGCCTATATAAACTTTATTCGTAACTTTTTATAGGCCTAATCGTTAAACGGTCTAAAAGTTTGTATAGGAACAAAATTTGTTTATAGTTTGTTTATACATATATTGTTTATATGTAGTACAAATTTTATTAAAATCAATTGAATATTTTAAAGGAAATTACATTTTTACCGAATACATGTAAAACGCATGTTCAGTAAAACCCCATTTTCTCTAATCATATTTAACTGAATTTAATAAAATGTATACCACATATAAGTAATATATGTATAAACTAACTACACAAAAATGAAATTTCTGCATTAATTTTTAGATCGTTCGATAAGGCCTATAAAGATACTAATAATGTACGGTAACGTGTTTGACTACCTCCAACGCGCTCTTGAGTGAAAATTTGGCGAGTTATTGTACGCGCTCCAACAAAAAACCCGTCAAAACAATTCATCAAATGACCCTACAGACATTCTAAAACAATTGAAAAACTTTTTTTCATAATGAGTATACACATACTCATTAAATACATATAGCAATGAGAAGTCTATAGCAATGACGATAACCATGTCACGTCACGAGAACCAAAAAACTACAGGTAAGTTTGACAAAATTTGTTTGATCGTTTGCTTTGACGTAAAGTTTGACAAACAAGTTCAACAAACAAGTTTGACAAACAAAATTGATCGTTTACAGGGCGCTTTAGAAACCACATTAGAATTTTAAGTAAATTAAATTAGTTTAGGAGCTACAGTGTTTTAAAAAAAGGCTTGCAAGCCAAAACCCAGGATATGAAAAACACTTGACTTTTATGTATAAAACAATTTGTTTGATGTAATAAAAAGTCAATTTTGGAATCCAAAATTTTGTTTTTTTTAAATTGTTGGAAAGGGAAAAATGTTGCTTTATTACTTTCATAAAAGTTTAAAACACCTGTTTTCTCTGGCTTATATCTCGGAACCTATTTGAGATATCACCTTGGACTTAAATATTTAGGCCAAATATTTAAAAATCTTTTCTTAAAGATGTGTACATGAGCAAGATGTGTAAAAATGTCAGTTTCTATTCATTATTCAGTTAACATTTATAGTTTTAGGGGTTCTATGGAGTATATTTTCATTCCTCCCGTAACAAAATGTAAAACTGTTTTTTTTTATATATATATCTTGTAAGAAATAAATATTCAAAATTTGCAGCTTTTTAGCTTAAAGGAAAGTACAAAAATTAGTATTTATTGTTTTAGGGGTTGTTACTACATTTCTAGGGGCTTATTTTTCTGTGTATCTTGTAAGAAATAAATTTACAAAAATCAGCTCTCCTAGCTTTATGGAAAGTATAAAAATGTATATTTATTGTTTTTAGGGGGTTGTTATCACATTTTCACTCCTAGTAGCACGTAAAGAAATGTAAAACTGGTTTACTTTTTATATGTATTGTGTAAGAAATAAATGTAGTAAATTTCAGCTTTCTACCTTTAAGGAAGGTATAGCAAATAATACCGTATTTATTGTTTTAGGGATTGTTTCAACCCTTAAAGGCCAAATATTTTAAAATCTTTTCTTAGTGCGCCTTTAGTGCCTATGAGCAATATACTGTCATGTTCCTAGGCGGTAATCAATTAATATTTATAGTTTTAGGGGTTGTTACTACATTTTCATCCCTTAGCCGAACGTGTCTAAAATGTAAAACTGGTTTACTTTTTATATGTATCCTGTAAGAATTAAATGTAAACAATTTTAGCTTTCTGGCTTTAAGGAAAGTATAACAAACAATACAAACTTATTGTTTTAAGGGTTGTTCCAACCCTATGATCAGTGAGTGAGTGCGTGGGTTTTCTATTTTCTATTAGATTTTATATCTATACTTATAAAAGCCAAATACTACTCTTTGATTGATTGACTGATCACAGTTTCTCAAAAACTATACAACCTAGGAACTTAAAATTTGGTACACATATTGTTCATAGGCACTAGAGGCGCACTAAGAAAAGATTTTAAAATAGTTGGCCTGTAAGGGTTGAAACAACCCCTAAAACAATAAATAATGTTTCTTACATCCTAGGAAAGTGAAATTTGGTATACATATTTTTCATATGGGCAAGAGGCGCGCTAAAAAAGGATTTAAAAATATTTGGCCTTTTAGGGTTGAAAAACCCCCTAAAATAATAAGTATTGTTTGTTATATATCTCAAAAACCCTATCTCCTAGGAACGTGAAATTTGGTACGCATATTTTTCATAGGATCTAAATGCCCACTAAGTAAGGATTGTAAAATATTTGGCCTTTAAGGGCTGAAACAACCCCTAAAAAAATAAGTATTGTGTGTTACAATTTCCTTAAAGATAGAAAACTAAAATTTTGGACATTTATTTCTTACACGATAGATGTAAAAAGTAAACCAGTTTTACATTTTGTCACCTTCTGCTAAGGGTGGCATTTGTATAGTATAGTGCCTCTAAACTGTTGGAGAAGTAAGTCTTCATGTAGAATCGTTTTCAGAATTGCCGTCAATTGGTTCTGAATCTCTTCGACGTCCGCAAACCGTGATCCCTTTAAGGCCTTCTTGACGTGGGAACAAACAAATCAGCAGGCGCCAGATCTGGAGGTTTACAATGGGTGTTGCAAAACTGACACGCAATGCTGAGTCAAAAAGTTTCGTACAATGATGCTGGTATGTGATGGTGCATTGTCGTGTAGTAACATCCAATTTCCGATCTGGACTATGTGGCCTTACACGCCAGATGCGCTGCAACAAACCTCCAAGTAGAATGTGGCACTCACCGTTTTTCCAGCAGGAACAAATTTCTAATGGATGGATTTTTTTGTCAAAAAATGTAATCAACATGGTCTTGACTTTGGATTTTTAAACACGGCTTTTTGTTTGTCGCGGGGAAAAAGGTGACCGCCCTTCCATTGACTGTCTTTTCGTTTCGGGGTCATACTGGTAACACCGAATCTCTTCTCCTATGACAATGGAACTCAGAAAAGTCGGAAACGCAGAGTCAACCGCCGATCTTTTGTTAGCACCGCTCGCACACGTTCAAATGTTTTCTGGCGTCCTGCTTGTGGATGATCGTAACGAACGCAGTTCGTCCTCCACCGATTCTTTACCAGCGCGAATGCGTGCAAACCAATCGTACACACATTTCCTACTTACAGCATCCTGCCCTTACACTTGCACCAACATGGGTTTCTGTCGCCGTTTAACCCAATTTGAAGCAGAACTTATGTTGTGTCGGTGCTCCATGGCTTTTCGACGTACATTACTCGGAACGCTCTATTTCAATGACTGTAAAAATACTGCAATAGAAGCCTCGCGCAATCCCCTACGGATGACAGATCCATACGCATGTACGAGCGCTGTTTCAAGCGTTGAATACCGATATATTAGTATTAGACCATTAACTGAACTTTTTAGACAAACCTCGTGTATCGGAATCTTTTAGAGATACCACCCTGGACTTTAAAGTAAATTAAAATATGTACTTTATTAAGTTTAAGTGCGATCCACATTCAAGTACAATAGTTTGAAAATTTTGTGTATAGGAGCTACAGCGTTTTGAAAAAAGGCTTGCTAGTCAAACACATGGAACTGAAAAACGGCCGATTTTGAAAAGACCATTATTACGAATGGAATATTTGCTTACGACTATAGGTAGTAATTATAGGCTACTCACTATACTACTTCTATGATTAAAAAAAAAAAAAAAACACATTTATAATTTAAAATTTTGTTTGTTACTTTCTCACTATACTATAGTATAGAGAAAGTAATAGTGATCGCAAAAAAATCTATGTTGAGATTTTTGTGGAAATATCCGTTTTGGGACCCCTGAGGCCAAAAAAGTGGTTTTTACAAAATGTCTGTCTGTATGTCTGTACGTATGTATGTCTGTATGTCTACAAAGCTAGAGAGAAAACTATTCGATCGATTTCGAACAAATTAGCACCAATTAGACATGTCATTTAGACCTGTATAGATGCATGAAACAAGGTTTTGAAATTTTTTTGAAAAACAATCCCCTTTTTGGCAAAAAACCCACAAAAAATTTGTTATTATTTTGTTTATAAAAAAACGGCTCTAACGATTTTGATAAAAAATTTGATTTATTTGTAGCCCTTAATGTACCCTACCATATGCAAAAAACGCATCTTTCTAAAAATTATCGTTTAGCTAATAATAATAACTGATTTTTGGGGTTTTTTTTGGCCGAGAAGGGGGTTGTTTTTCAAAAATTTTCAAAAACATTTTTCGTGCATCTATACAGGCCTAATTGACGAGTTTGGTGCAAATTTGTTCGAAATCTATCGAATAGTTTTCTCTCTAGCTAATAATAATATTTATTAGTTAATCTCCTTCTTTAATATCACCTCTCTTACCCCTCCTACAATTATGAAGTT
The DNA here is from genome assembly GCA_018207615.1 of Philaenus spumarius. Classification (NCBI taxonomy): domain Eukaryota; kingdom Metazoa; phylum Arthropoda; class Insecta; order Hemiptera; family Aphrophoridae; genus Philaenus; species Philaenus spumarius. Next base: position 806,509 of record JAGFPH010000146.1, read on the forward strand.
ACAGTGAATCTGTTTAGTAATTTAAATATGTCTGTGAGAAAGTATGTGCCAGTTCCTGGTACCGTTTATTTTTTAAATGTTGCAAAGGACCCTTAACCACTTTCAAAAATGTTTAAAACACCTGTTTACTCTGGCCTGTATAAATCGGAACCTATTAGATATACCTCCCTGGACTTTAAAGTAAATTAAAATATGGACTTTTATCTTTAATTACCTGCCACATTCAAGTAGTTCGGAAATTTTGTTTTGGAGCTACTACGTTTTGAAAAAAAGGCTTGTAGCCAAAACTCTGGAAATGAAAAACTCTAATTTTTAAATGACCATTACTCCAAATGGAATTAATGTAGTTAAAAACGATTATAGGTAGTAATTCTATTCATTAAACTGCTTTTTTTTATTAAAAAATAACATTTAGAATAAATTTTTTTAAATTTTGTTTTTAAAATTTTGTAAAGGGTGCCTCAAACCACTTTAAAAAAAGTTTAAAACACCTGTTTTCTCTCTCCTATATCTTAGAACATATTAGAGATATCGCCCATGACTTTAAAACGCTCGATTTTTAAATTACCATTACTCCAAATGGAATTAATATATTATTTGTAAACGATTATAGGTAGTAATTCTACTCACTATTCCAACTTAAATAAAAATTTAAATTCAGACTTAAAAAAAAAAAATGTAATTCCTGGTAAAAAAATAACACAATAATCACATAGTAGAAATGAACATAGTTCATAGTAGAAGTAAGGAAATTAATAGCAACTAGGTTATTCTTTTAAGATCAATTTATTTAAAAACGTTGAAAAACGTAAGTACTGTACTCAACTGCCGAAGTAAACATGTTCTTCGGAGATTGAGCAAGGTTGTATTTATTGATTATTGTATTTCTTGTATATTGATGATAAAAGGTTGTATTTATATACAGTTTATAACCTCAAAGCAAATATTATAACCTATATAAAAGCATACATTAGTTCTATAACTTTTATTAAAAAAAAGTTCACAAGAAATTATAACGATTGCAGTTGTAAACATAACCCCAAACTATAATCTACATTGGGTTTGTGTATTACAGATGATGGGTGAAATCAGCTGTTTGGATGTGGGAATGTTTCTGAAGTTAAGCCGGTTCTACACGATGCTACGAACACCTTCCAACGTTGGACGTTTGATGGTTCGTCACATCGTGTGGCCGTTGTTCAAACCTACGAGCGTCCAATGGCGAGCGTCGAACATTCGCATTTGACCATGTTCGGGTCGATGTCGGTATTTTTGCACCGAGTCAAAGGGATGCCTCCAACGTTTGAAGGAAAATGTTCGTTGGTTCGATTCAACGGCTACACGACTCGTTCATATGAAGCATTATTTTTACTCTCTATTTACACCAAAGACCCGTCTTGTTTATGTTTATCTCTGTGTTTAATTTTAATCAGTAATATTATTCATTTAAATTTTCACAGGTAGCCTAAGTAGGCTACAATTTATATTTCATACTTGATACTAGTAAGTTCCCGTGAAACATCAGAAACAGATTACCGGTAATTAGATACTATACCTTTAAAAAATATAATTTTAAAAGTGTACTATTTTAAAAACAAATTTTATTTAGGCCTGCCTAAATATGATGTGGGGATTTTTAACTCGTTAAATGTGTACAATTAAAACATAATATATTATTATAGACTGTCATCCTCGTCCATTTTCGCAACTGGGCCAACGTTTGTACCAAACTGTTTTCTTAAATATTGGATCAAACATTCGATTCACCGTGTAGCAGGAACATTCGCTGTACCAGCTGTCGAACTTACTTGTCCCAAACGTTCGGTCCAACATTGGAGCAAGCGTTCGTAGCATCGTGTAGAACCGGCTTTAAACAAATATGTATATTTTCTTTAAATTTGTATAATCGAATATATTGATGATAAAAGGTTGTATTTATATATATAGTTTATAACCTCAAAGCAAATATTATAACGTATATTATAGCATACATTAGTTATTTAACTCATATTTAAAAAATCAACGTGACAAGAGATTATAACGATTGAAGATGTAGACATAACCCCAAACTATAATCTACACTGGGTTTGTATTACAGATGTTGGGTGAAATCAGCTGTTATATTATATGTTACTCACGTACGGACGTACACTTGCTTTTATAGGAGTTGATGCTAAATCATTAAAACAAAATTTAATTCGTTTTACAATTTTAATGTTTGTTACAACACACATTCACAGTGGGTTGCAATCGATCTATTTGTTTTTGCATGGAGTCGGTTGAGTTTAAAAATAAAATATACATATACATAAATACTCTAGTAAAATTATGCAAAACATCCCACGCCGGATACCAGGTAATTAGTCATATCCAGTCAGCTTGGAAGCGAGCCAACCACCGTTTGCTTTACTTCCGCTCTCCTACCTTCAAATCACAGATATGAAAAGCTACCTGGTCTCTAGCCGAGATTCGAAATCGGTATCTTCTGATCAGGAAGATTCTACGCTATCCACACGGCTAAGGCTAGCCTTCTTAGCATAACTTAGTGGAAAATACAATATAAACCTGTTTTAAGTTCAACATATATCTACTTCATCTGTATAGGTTCAGTGGTTCTTTAGTTATCAATCTCAATTTATTTATTCAAGACAATTGTATTATATATTTGTTTTGAGATTAATAATAAGTTATTATACCTAATACACAACAGAGTTTCATTTTTATATATTAGTAGGAGTTTTGAACATTTTCAAAAGTAAACTCAGTTTAAAGTTCGTGCAAATTTAATAATTAATATTTATTAGTTAATATTTATAGTTGAATTAATATTTATTTGTGTTATCAATAAAAGTTACATACATAAGGTTAAAACGACTTCAAAATCCTGCATTTTATAATATGTTCCTTTAAATTTTGCGGGAAGACCCGTCAGAAGCGTAATTTTATGTAGGTTTTGGGGCAGAACTAAGCCCAAATCTGTACAATTTTACAACTCAATTTGATAAAATATAACCGACTCTCACTTTTCAATATATAAAGTAAGAGCATACAATTCAGAATAATTTTTGGGTGTTTGGCCAAATTATTTTAATATATTTAACATCAATATAAAAATCTATATTATTTTAAAAATACTATAAAAATCATCATCAATAATTTAAATTGTTACATTTTGCAGAAACAATTTTTATTCGGTTTCGTAGTTGTATAATTTAAGGCATGTATTAAAATTACTTGTAAGACCTAAAGTCAAGAATTATTTTAATGACAGCAACAGGTTGCATTACAATGTTAAAAGTGACCTTTAATTAACGACAGCGTTAAAACATGAATTATTGTTTGAATCTATGCTTTGCAAAGAGCAAATTGTTAGTTACAATAAATAATCAGACAGTCGTGTGATAACTACTCCGTTATTCTCATTTTTACCGAGACAATTTAGCACTAAAACTCTTGAGTTACAGTACCTATTTGCTCGGTACACTCTACTGGCTTCGAGCATAAATCGTTTTAAGTTACTGAACATTTCATTGAACATTTCCCTTTAAAGGTCAGCACAAAGCTTATCGGAAATTGTGTCACTGGATAATATAACTGAAAAGAGGTAGAATGAAGCTTTATGTTTATATCAGAAGTGTTTATTTGATGGTGGAGTTTGTTTTATTCTAGGTTATGAAAGCCTAGCTTATACTCAGTGAAATTATTAATGCTATAACTTTGAATCAACAACAAACAAATAGGCTTACATATCATCAAAAGTGTGGAATATAGATTTTATCTCTGTTCTACCTCAGAACACATGGCGTTGGTTATATTTTGCCGTGTGTTACATACAGGATGAACCAAAATTTGAGTTCAAAATGACAAAATGTAATTTTTTATCTTTATTTTAAATATGCTAAAGTCACAATAGAGAATAATGACTTTGTATAGGATTATTGAATTCTGGCGAAACATTTTATGTCAGCGTTTATGTCCTTTCTCTTTCGTCCTTCTATCTTATATTTTAATAAGGAAAAGAGATAAAAACACTACATGCCATGGTTTTGCCAAAATCTTTATTTAAAGGAATATTAAACTGTGAAGGAATATTAAAAAGTATAAAATCATATTTTGAATTTATGATTGAGTAGGCTATAAATTCAAAACTACGGGAGTTTAATGTCTATGTGCAACACATGCTAAGCCCTACGTTAAGATGGTAAATAATATTAAATGTTTATATAAAACAATTACATTTGTGATCTACTGTAACAGTTGTTACAATACAGCTTAAACAGGGTCAGCATGACTTAGATATATTCATAAACAAAAACCAAATCTAAAAATTAGAAATACAAATTGATTCAAAATAAGAAATCAACAGCTGTTAATAGAAATGCTACTAAGAAATACCGTCCTTGGAGGTTAGCGAGCTGATCATGCTCTGAGATACATATTTTAATTGACATATATAATAAAAGTAAGAGGAATATATACATTGATATAAGCGTGGATTGTCCGTACGTGCCGCTATAACTCAGAAGATTTCGGTTTGGAACTGCAGGGGTTGGGCTGTCAAAAGAACGCATCGCACCATATTATAGGAAGTAGGTGAAGGAGCTGGCAATCGAGTGCCGAAGTGCTAGAGACTGGCTTGAATGTTCTAGAATATTACAGACAGTTTTGGACCATCGAAAGGACTTTCTCTTCCAAACCTTCTACAAACAGGAAACGTTTTATGATGATAGAGACATAAAACTTGGCGCATATTCCTCTTAAGTTATATATTATAGGAGATAAAAAACATTTCCATTTAGATTATTTGCGTGTGAGGTGTAACATATTGTTCGTAGCCTATAATATGTTTTACGTGAAATGTACTCAAACTGGCGGAAATCGTGATTTTTGCGCTTACTGACTCATGTAGTCTATGTAATCCTAACATGGGAAACAAAGATTGACAGTGAACTCTCAATGTTTACTTAATATTTCTTTTATTCATTCATACCTTCGAAGCCGCAAATACCCCCCCCTCCCCCCGTCAATAAGTCAATATAAGATAGTAAATCTGAATTTACATTGTTATTTTAATCTTCAATACAACTGAGTTATGACGTATTACAGTTTATAAGTGCAATATTAAAAGTTCTATGCTGAACTGAGTGAATAATACTTTGTTATCTGGATATTGTGATCAAATGAAGATGTATTGAAAATTACGTATCTGCTCGAAAACGCAAAAAGCCTACGTATTTCTCGAATTTTATCCAATCAAATTATTAGAACTTTTTACTATCTAATAATATAAATGTAACGAATTTCATTTACTAAACTAACATATCTAATTGAATTTCTAGGATTGATATTAATAAACAAAAGATTTAAAAATAATCAACTGTACTCAGAAAACTAATGAAGCCTGAACACTAATTAGTCTAATTTTGCAGTTATTCTAATGCAACCTGAGGGCTAGCTTACAAGGGGTAGACTCTAACTAGGCTCGAACCTACGAATCTGTGTTGGAGGTTTCTGGATGTTCCGAATGTAACGGACTAGAAGAAGGCATATCTTGCTTAAAACCTGCTAAGTTTTGCTTCTAAATTTTATCTCACCTTGGTTATAACTTTGGAGTTAAGTGGAACTCCATTTATTTTACTATATTATAACTCAATTTTCGTACACTATACCATGTTTTTTGGAATAGTTTTTATTCTTGTGTTAGTCAAAATTTTTCAACTTGACATACAAACATGAAATTATATTAAAATTTAAAAAAATACAGTAAATGTTTGCACATTTCATGTTTGTTAGGTCATTAAGTCGATCATGCAAGGTAAGTTTTCAGGACTATTATAATTAAAATAATATATTTACGTTTCATACAATTTGATATTTAAATCATGTAACAAACCTCATCTTTATTACGTAAAGAGCAATACAGAATCCGCACCTTACTATAAAGTAAAATGATGTATATGTTTGTTTATTGCGATTTAACTTAAATACTAATTATCCAATTTTTATGGAACCTGATGTAAATTTTAAAGTTAAACAGAACTTATGAGAAAGAAACATCATATACATAATAAAATGAACCCAGTTTTTTCCAAAAAGCTTTTAATAGTTTAGTATCAATGACTAAGTCGTCATCATTAGTGAGTTAAAGCGTGTTAAGGGTTGACATCCGGATTCAAATGATGTTGGAAAGAGATTGAAAAAGTAAAAAGTGAAATATTTGTGTAACTAATTAGCCGTTTGAATGCACTTTATGCTTTACTCTGGTCCCTTTAAAGGTAAACAAAAAGAGTAACTGGAAGTAATTTTAGTAATGGCAAGATCTACGAGAATATTAACGATGACAATATGTATTACGGTTTTCTTACAATAACCGTTTTCATCTTACAAAAGTAGAATGTGAGGGCTTGTTAAAGGCACATGACCATTTAAATTTGTAACTGAGACAGTAAAATAGAAATCAGAAGTTAAATTAATTTGTATTTGTTTT